>JBBMKA010006608.1:0-10097 GCA_037833695.1 Sechiopsis laciniata | reverse complement strand
GTTGTGTCTTAGACTTAGCCTCTTTACATTTGAAACATTGTTTGCATACTTTGTTCACATCCTTCCTCATTTTCAACCAATCAAAGTGTTCACTCCAACCTCTTCGCCACGTGTCAAGCAATCCTAGATCCAACCCGCCTTCGAGCCCTGGCAAAGGCAAAACTTAAACCAATTTTCTCATTTTTCTCTTTTAACTTCTTTTAACCAAAACAACCTCCAACCTCCAAAAGCAAACTAACACAGAAGTGCTGTAAATCACAAAATAGTCTTGGTCTCGATCAAAAGCAAGAACGACCTGGAAGCCGATAAATTACCAAACTAACCCTAGGGGTAAAATGACCAAAATACCCCTAAATGCTAAAATTCCCTAACGGTCCAACGAAATTACCGAATAAAGAACCGAACATACCTGGGGAACTAGAATGAAAACTTGGGCCGTTACAATACTCCCTCCTTTTATGACTTTCGTCCCCAAAAGTCCCTAAGACTGAAACAACTCCGGATAATGCGTCCTCATCTCATCCTCTAACTCCCAAATAGCCTCTTCTGCTTTTTGACACTTCCACTAAACCTTAACCAATTGATCTCTTGGTTACGCAAGGTCTTGCATCCCGAGTAAAATCCGCATAGGCTTCTCCTTGAAGCTCAAATCCTTGTTCAGCTCTAACGGCTCATGATCAACGACGTGAGAAGGGTCTGCCACATACTAACGCAACATCGACACATGGAACACATTAAGCACTGTTGCCAAAGATGGGGGCAAAGCCAAACAGTAAGCCACTGGATCGATCCACTCAAGGATCTCAAAGGGGCCCATAAACAGAGGACTCAACTGTCCCCACTTATCGAACCTCAAAACACCACGCATCGGTCCCACTTTCAGAAAAACATGTTGACCAACCTCAAATTCTATGTCTCTGCGCTGAACATCGGCGTAGCTTTTCTGTCTACTCTACGCTGTTAACATACGAGCCCTGATCTTCTGAACTGCATCATTGGTCATCTGTAACAACTCGGGACCCAAAACCTCTCTATCACTACTTCTTCCCAGAATACTGAAGATCTACAACGCTTGTCGTACAAGGTCTCAAATGGAGCCATCTAGATCGTTGACTGATAACTGTTATTATACGCAAACTCCATCAAATACAGGTACTGATCCCAACTGCTGGGAAAGTCTAACACACAGGCTCGTAGCATATCCTCTAAATTCTGGTTCACCCTCTCAGTCTGACCATCTGTCTGAAGATGAAAAGAGGTAATGAAGCTGCACTCAGTTCCCAACCCCTTTTGGAGCACTCTCTAGAAGCGAGCAGTGAACCGAGAGTCTCAGTCTGAAACAATCTTCGCAGGCACACCATGGTACCGAATGATCTAATCCAAGAACAATAGTGCCCACTGCTCCACGGTATAGTCAACTCTACGTGGGATGAAGTGTTCACTCTTAGTCAGTCGATCCACAACAACCTAGATCTGAGTAACCCTCTCGACGTCCTCGGCAACCCAGAAATAAAGTCCATCGAAGTCTCCTCCCATTCCCACTGAGGCACACTCAACGGCTACAACAAACCTGTCTGTTTCTATCTGGGAGCCTTCACTTGCTCCAGTGAGACACCAGCTAACAAACTCTGCAATATCACGTTTCATACCCATCCACTAGAACGTTTGCTTGAGATCTTGATACATCTTAGTACCCCCTAGGTGCCAAGTAAACGGGGAACTATGAGCCTCAGTAAGCAACTCGACTCGTAGTCCGGCATCGGCTGGAACACACAACTGACCCATGTACCTCAAACCTCCTTCTAGTGCTAGAACAAAGTCAAAATCTCCATCCTCCTGAATTCTCTCAATCAACCTTTTCATCTTGGGATCACTTAGCTGGCCATCAATGGTCCTCTGCTTAATCGACGACTGAACTGCCAATAGAGCTACCTTGGCGGTAACCTCTGCCAACAACACCGCAATACCGGCTCGCTCGAACTCTTTCCACAAATGAATCTGAGAACTCAACAAAGCTGCGAAGTGCGATATCTTTCTACTCAGTGCATCAGCCACAACGTTGGCCTTTCCCGGGTGATACAGAATCTCACAGTCGTAGTCCTTGACTAGCTCGAGCAACCTCCTTTGTCTCATGTTTAACTCCTTCTAAGTGAAGAAGTACTTCAGGCTCTAGTGATCTGTAAACAACTGAATTCTCTCACCATACAAGTAGTGCCTCTAAATTTTCAAAGCAAACACAACAGTTGCTAGCTCTATGTCATGGGTCGGGTAGTTTTTCTCATGGGGCTTTAACTGTAGGGAAGCATAGGCAATCCACCTTGCCATGCTGCATCAGAACACAACCCAAACCAAACTTGGAAGCGTCACTGTACACTACAAAACCACCTGTTCCCTCCAAAATTGACAACACTGGGGCGGACGTCAAACTGTGCTTCAACAAAGTAAAACTCTCTTCGCAACTGGCGCCCCAAACGAACTCAACACCTTTCCTCGTTAATTGAGTAAGGGGTGCTGCTTTAGTAGAAAAGTCCTTAACGAACCGACGGTAGTAACCTGCCAAACCCAGAAAGCTACGAATCTCTACGACCGTAGTCGGTTTGGCCCACGAACTCACTGCCTTAATCTTGGCGGGGTCCACTGTAATGCCATCTTTAGAAACAACGTGTCCAAGGAAAGCCACTTGCTCTAACCAGAAATCACACTTGGAGAACTTGGCATACAACTGGTTTTCTCTCAAAGCTGTCAAAACTTGTCTCAGGTGTGAAGCATGGTCCTCCCTAGTCTTTGAGTAAATCAAAATATCGTCTATGAACACGATGACGAAGCTGTCCAAGAATGCCTTGAACACCCTGTCCATCATATCCATAAACGCTGCTGAGGCGTTAGTCAGCCTGAAAGACATGACCATAAACTCGTAATGACCATACCTCGACCTAAACGCTGTCTTAGGGATGTCAGCATTCCGAATCCTCAACTGATGGTACCCATATCTCAAATCAATCTTAGAGAACATCGAAGCTCTGTGAAGCTGATCAAACAAGTCATCTATACGCGATAAAGGATACTTGTTCTTTACGGTGACTTTATTCAACTCTCGGTAATATATACAAAGGCACATCAATCCATCTTTCTTCTTTACAAAAAAAATAGGCGCTCCCCACGGGAACACACTCGGGCAGATGAATCCTCGGTCTAGCATCTCTTACAGCTGCACTTTCAGTTCTCGTAACTCAGTTGGCACCATACTGTATGGAGCTTTTGAGATAGGGAGAGCCCCTGGCTCAAGCTCGATGGAAAAGTCCACCTCTCTCTGCGGAGGCAAATCTAGTAGCTCCTCAGGAAAACCATCTACGAACTCCTGTACTACTGGTACTTGATCAACAGTCAACGGGGTACTACTTTTACCTGACAACTTTGCTAAAAAGCCCCAACCTCCTCGAGCTAATAAATGATGGGCTTTCACTGTTGAAATCAACGGGAGACACACACCACTCTAGACACCGCGAAACTTGAAGCTCTGTTTCTTGGGCAACCTAAACGACTTCCTTCTGGCAGCAGTCAATCATTGCGTGGTTCTCAGCTAACCAATCCATACCAAGGATAACGTCAAAATCGCTCATAGGCAGGACTATGAGGGTAGCTACTATAAGCTCTCCAGATATATGTATTCAACCACTTTTAACTTTCTCACTAGCTATCATACTTACTCCCGAAGGAGTTGCAACACATAGCTCAAACCCTAAAGGTTTGAGTTTTAAACATGCTTGTCTAACAAAAAAATTTGATACAAACGAGTGGGTCGAGCCTGAATCAAATAAAACAAAGGCATAGTGATCTAAAACAAGCAGCGTACCTACAACTGCAGCATCAGTCAGCTCCACCTCCTAGCGAGTCGTAGCAAAAACACAGTGCTGAGCCGGCATAGCAACTACTCCGGCCTGGGTACAAGCTCTGGCCAAGTGCCTAGTGAAGCTCCATAGATACCATAATGTGGCTTGCCACAAGTGTGACACTGAGGAGACTGCCTGACTACACCCTGCTGGCAGTCCTGTTGTCGATATTGCGGTCAACGCTGATCTCTACCCCGAAACTGGCCCTGGTGGTGGTGCTGCTGGCCTCCTACTCAGGAACTACTGGAAGACTCAAACTTCCACTTCTGACTAGAGTAGGACTGAACAATCTGAATAGGTGCATCAGGGGCTTGCACCGGCGGGTACTTAGCATTATAAATCGTGGCCAATGCTACGGCCCTGGCATACGAATCAGAGGTTAGTGCTCGAACATCTTGAGCAACCTCCTTCCTCAGCCTGCCAACATACTTCTTTACCTTAAGCTTCTCTGTGTCTATCAACTCTGGAGCAAAGTAGCTATACTCTAAGAACTTTTTCTCATAGCCAGCTATACTGTCTATTCCCTTTTTCAAGTTCGAGAAAGCCTCTACCATCTCCTGCTAGGCATCTTCGCTGATATACTTAGCCCGAAACTTAGTTATGAAAAACTCCCATGTGGCTGGTGGAGACCCTGCTGGTCTGCCTCTATCGGTGGACTTCTAGCACCAAACTGTTGTATCAGTCAGCACATGAGCTGTACACCTCGGCCTCTGAACATTCGGATAACTCATGACATGGAAAATATACTCTATTCGGGCCAACCACTTTACTGCTACCAGTAGATTCTCGAAAGCATCAAACTCTCTAGGATTCAACTTAACAAAATCCTTGAGCCACTTACCGTACTCGACGACTCCATCAACCACACCTGTCTCAACAACTACAGGCTTTTGCCTGCCTGGAGGGATCACCTGTAACGGCCTGGTTTTTTGTTTCGGTTCCCCAGGTTTGTTCGTTGGTTGTTTTGGTTGCTCGGTTGGGCCGTTAGGGCAGTTTGAGCCTCTAGGGGCATTTTGGTAATTATGCCTCCAGGGGTACTCTCGTAATTAACCAGGGTTTCAGGGCAGTTCTGTAATTTGCTAAGCTTGGGTTTTACTTTAGTTCTAGGTTTCCGGGGTTGGTGATGCTGTTGGAGAAGTTCGGAGCATTTGTTGATTAATTAAGAAAAAGGAAGAAAAATGGTGTCTCCGCCAGGGCTCGAACCCTGTTGGTTTAAATTTGGAAGGCTTGTTTAAAAAGAAGAGAAAATAAGAAGAAAAGGTGTTGTTGCTGGGAATTGAAGCCGAGTGGCCAGGGACACGTGTCAAGATCCTATTTTCCCCTCCTCTTTTTGGCCGAGACCTAGACTAGTCGCAAGTCTTTTTGAGATTTCTTCCCCAAGTTGCGATTTCTTCTTCTCCATTCTCTTCTCTTTGCCAAACTCCATAGCTAAAGCTCCATCTCAAGATTCTCTTCTCCCTCGCCGAGTTCATCCTTGCCGAAATCCCCTTCATCTTCTCCTTGCATCAAGCCTAGCTGAATCTCTCCTCCACTCTATTGGCTGAAACATCCAAGCCGTCATCCCTTCTCCAACTTGGCATTATCCCTAACCTTTTCCTTCTCCTTTGCCGATTCCACCATAGCCAAGTCTTCAACCTTGCATTTGCCGGATCTCAAGCCCTTGTCTTATTTAGCTGAGAACAACCCTAGCTCTCTTCCTCCTTTGGCCGAGGAAACCAAATCCCTCACCCTAGCCGAGAGAGCAACCCTAACAGAGAGCCTCATCTCAACCCCTTTACCGAGACCCTTTGCAACACCTTGTTCTTGTTGTTGTTGCCCTTTGCCGAAAGCACTTCTTGTTTTGTTGCCAAAGTCGAGAGCACCACTCCGTGTTCTTGTTGACCTAGCCAAGAGGAGCACTTGCCAAGAAGCCATCCTTGCTGCAAGTACCTAGCTGAGGGCATCTCTTGCTTCAACCAGAACCAAGCTGCTGTTGAGACTTTATCCTGAGAGCCTTGCCGCGCCATGTGTTGGCTTTGGGTAACCTTTCCCGAGCTCGTAGTTTTTGTAGTTTAACCATTAGTTAGTTGAGATATTAATTGTATTTTTTGTTATTGTCTAGGGTTAGCTATCTGTTGGTTCTGCAACTCAAGGAGCATTTTACTTATGTGTGTTTTCCTGCTTGTTTTCCAGGTAAGGATTTCTTACCAGGGTTGTGTGGGCCCTGCGAAAATACTCACTGATTGCTATCTTGTATGCTTGCTTTGCTGTTACTTGCAAGTTAGTGGAGAGGAACTTCTTAGTTGAACTGTTCTGCTATCATGTTTGATTTCTATTTCAATGTTAGTGCCATGCTAGGTTTGTTCTTCCAGCATGCTTGATTTATGCTTTTAAGCTCGTAGTACCATGCTAGGTTTATGTGTTCTTGAGCATGATTGAATGATAGGAATAGTGTTCTTAATCTTAGATAGAGCTTGTTAGGCTATCATCATCCAGAGGCTGAGAGTGGACCAACGTACGTGTCCCCACCGGTCGGGCTGTGAGGACAGATTCCTTACCCCCGACAGCCGTGTGGAGTTAGCTACCACACTGGCATAAGCCTAGTCTGTAGCCTGCTAGAGCGGAACCATGCCAACGGTGTAAGCCTACCTTGGCCGGTTCTTAGCTTTAGGCATCGGTGGTATTTCAGGCTGCTACAGTCGACCACCGAGGGTCTCGCGCTACTGTAGATCAGTGACACCGCTTCTGAGTCTTTAGGCATGCGTACCTAGACTGGTGTAGAATGTCCCTAGGCCCCCACATTTACGCAGTTTGCAGTAGCATGCAGTGTGCGTGCACACGCGTTAGTCACCGGGCAGAGAGCTCCCTCGGGCTAATGTTCGTGAGTACACCACTTCCTTCTCGAGTCTAGAGCTGGACACCTGGTACTCTCCCAAATGTCCTAGGACCAGTTTAGAGAGCTGGTAAGGACCAACTGTTTGGAACGGTCCCTTAGGCTGAGGGTAGAGACCCTCGAGAGCCGGCCAGGACCAATTGTTTGGAATGGTCTCATAGGCCGAGGGTAGAGACCCTCGAGAGCTGGTCAGGGCCAACTGTTTGGAACGGTCCTTTAGGCCGAGGGTAGAGACCCTCGAGAGTATTTTTTGTTCAGGGTCAGTTATTTAGCTGATCACTTGGCCGGAAGTTAGAGACTTCCGAAGACCCAGGAGTTATTGGACATTGTGTTCCAGGGTTCTGTACTGGTAACCGTTGTTGTATACTTGATGGCTAGATGATGTGTTGTTTCGTACTGTACCCCGGTCGGGGATTCTTACTGAGTACCTTTGTACTCACCCTTATTTTCTGTGGTTTTTCCACCAGGTAGCTTGGGACAGCACCGGTGGCTAGAGGAGGAGCTGCATGATCATGGGAGCCGCCGGCACTCTACCTGTCTTATATGTTTATTTTATAATTGATTCAGCATGTAGTCGGACACGGAGTCCGTAGGATTTGAATTTGGAACCTGAATATGTTATTTGAATCTTTTGCTTGTTGGATATTTTTAATTAGACCCCGGGGTTGTTTTTAACATTTTGAACAGGGAATGTTTTAAATGTTTATAACAGGTTTCGTGGAATTTCGAATGGATGTTTTTAATACGCAAATTCCAAGTTATATTGTTTTTATTTATCTTTTATACAAGCATGCTGAGTAAGGACCAGGTTTAGGACCATTTTTAGGTCGGGTCTTTACACCACCGGGGCTGCTGGGGTGTCTGCTGAAGCAACTGTATCAACCGGGCTATCTGTGTCCTGGACTCCTCTCGTTGCGCTTCTAACTACGCCTGAGTCTTTGCTCTCTGTTTAGGTAACAAACCGACCATCATCTCCCTCATGGCTGAAATAAACTACGCTCCAAGAGTCTCACTCTTAGACAAGGTATCATCTACCCCCTCTCTCGGTAAATCAACAGCTGAGGCCAGTATTGGCCTGCGGGTCGGGTCAACCCTGGATGTGGTCTCGTCTATAACTGGCTCAGTATCAGCTCCTCAGTTGGTAGTACCAGACGTCCCTGCTCCTCTACTTGTGACCGGCTGTAACGGCCCAGTTTTCCATTTCGGTTCTCCAGGTATGTTCAGTTACTTTTTTTGTTGTTGTTAGGTTGGGTCGTAAGGGCAATTGAGCCTCTAGAGGCATTTTGGTAATTTTGCCTTCAAGGGTAGTTTCGTAATTATCCAGGGTTTTAGGGCTATTTTTGTTATCTGCTGAGTTCTGTTATTTCTCAGTTTTAGGTTTTTAGGGTTAGTGTTGCATCTTGGAAAGCTTGGAAGTTCTTTTGGTTAAAAGAGAAAAAGAAAGAATTTAATTGTTAAAAAGTGTCTCCGCCAGGACTCGAAGCCTGTTGGTTGGAGTTTGGAGGTTTTTTTTAAAAGAAGAGAAAATGGAGAAAAAGGTGACTTCGCTGGGACTCAAAGGCTGGTTGCTAGGGACACGTGGCATTTGGAGACGCATTTTACGAAAAGAAAAGGGGAATTCTACGTTTGCGTTCGCGAATCCTTCTATAGCTTCTTGCTTTGCGATTTGGTCTTCTCCAGCAGCACTTAATCTCCTCCATTGCCAATTCTCTCACCCTCTTCATCTTCAAAATCTCTTGTTTTGTTGAATTCTCCAATCACCAAGCAAGTCTCCTAGAAGCAAGCCCTAATCGAGAACCACATCCTTCTTGGCTGATTCTTTTTCTCCCAAAACCCTAGCCAAAAAGCATCAATTCTCCTTCTTTATTTTCTGCTGAGATCACCACCACTGAAAAGCTCCATTGCCTATCCTTCCTTGCCAAGAGCTTTACCAGGCAGCCTCAAGATCAAGTCCTAGGCGTTCGCCTAGACCATTGCCCAACCCCGCACGTCTTCGCCATAGCAGCGCCATTGCCCTCATCGAGCTGTTTCGCCAGCACACTTGTCAGGCTGTTCGCCTAGAGATCGCACAGCGCGATTATACCTCACCGCGATCTCGCCTTTGCACAGCGGATTTCACGCGCACGCTCGAATTGCCTCGCCCTTCGTTGAGATTTGCACCAGCTGCAACGCCCACGCCGCGTAGTAGCTCCGCTTGCCTATTGTTATTCTTGTCCCACGTGCACAGCCGGGAGCAGCCTTGTTCATGCTGCACGCGTACAGCTGAGAGCAGCCCTTATCCTTACCGAGAGCCTAGCTGCCGAGCCTTGTGCTTGGCTTTGGGTAATCTTCCCGAGCTCTGTTGTTCTTGTAGCTTAGTCTTTTAGTTAGCTGTGATATTAATGTTGTGCTTGTTAATTATTTGTCTAGGTTGTTATCTGTTGGATTTGCAGCTCAAGGAGCATTTTCTATTTCTTGTTTGTTCTGCCTGTTCCAGGTAAGGATTTCTTACCGGGGTTGTGTGGACCCTGCGAAACTTCTTTGATTGCATTCTTTTTTGCTAGTTTTACTGTTACGAGCATGTTTAGTGGATAGGGACTTTGTGCTGATCTGTTTCTGCTAGCATGTTTACTTCTGCTTTCACATGTTAGTGCCATGCTAAGTTTGTTCTTCTAGCATGCTTGATTTCCTGCTTTTAAGCTCGTAGTACCATGCTAGGGTTTATATGTTGTTGATTGTTAAGAAACAAGGTTTGTGAATCTTAGATAGAACTTGTTAGGTTGCCATCATCCAGAGGCTGAGAGTGGACCAATGTACGTGTCTCCACCGGTCGAGCTGTGAAGACGAATCCCTTACCCCAGCAGCCGAGTGTGGAGTAGCTACCACACCGGCATAAACCTAGTCTGTAGTCCACTAGAGCGGAACCCTGCCAATGGTGTAAGCCTGCCTTGGCCAGTTCTTAGCTTCAGGCGTTGGTGGTATCAGGCTGCTACAGTCGAGTGTCGAGGGTCTCGCACTACTGTAGATCAGTGACACCACTTTCTAGTCTTTAGGCATGCGTACCTAGACTGGCGTAGTTTATCCCTAGGCCCCCACATTTACGCAGTTTGCAGCAGCATGCAGTGTGCGCGCACACGCGTTAGGCACCGTGCGGAGAGCTCCCTCTGGTTAATGTTCATGAGTACACCACTTCCTTTCTGAGTCTAGAGCCAGACATCGGGTACTCTCTCAGATGTCCCAGGACCAGTTTGGAGAGCTGGTCAGGACCAGCTATTGAGTGGTCACTTAGGCCGAAGGTAAGAGACCTTCGAGGATATCTATTTTGGGATCAGCTTTTGAGTTGGTCATTTGGCCGA
>JBBMKA010006607.1:0-10098 GCA_037833695.1 Sechiopsis laciniata | reverse complement strand
TTCTCATAATTTTTTTTAAACTAGCTACAACATATATTGAAGTAAACCGAGGAACCCAACCCAACCCAACCCGAAAAAATAGGGTAGGATTGGGTTGGGTTGTCTCTTTAATTGGGTTGGGTTGGGTTGGAAAAGTGACCAACCCGAAAATTTGGGTTGGGTTCCTCAACCCAACCCAACCCATGTACACCCCTAGTTAAAAGGAAACATGAAATTCAGTCGCTAGTGAAGAAAATAAAAGGCAGTTTACCTCTTAATCCGTCAACTTTCCAAACTGATCGAACCATCTGCAACAGGCCCTTTTGATTCTGATATAAATGAGATAAATAATGACCAATTTTAGAGTTGGAAATTCCAAATAAACAAAGTCTTTGAAGGAAGGAACTCATTCTCTATGATTAAATGCCGTACAAAACCCATAATGTTATGATTGAAAAATAATTTAAACTTTTTACCAAGCTGGTATCATGAGTAAAAGATTAAAGTATTTTCATCAACTGACACAATTAATGAGCTCTGCTATGCGTCATACTTGACTTCCATATAGAATAGCCTGGCTTTGAATCCGAGTCTTTACGGTATCAATAGGGTGCATCATTCCTTCTCCAAATGCTCCAGCGATAGCTCCCCATAAAAACTCCCTCCATGCTGCAGGAAAAGGCAGCATGTTTGTAATAAAGCATCTCTATACATACAAGTATATAAGAAGGTCACTACTTGTTCTACAAGACTAACAAGTTGATTGTAAACTAATCATCATTCATCACAGATTGACTTAGCAGTCAAATAAGAGCCGCGTAAATTATAAAGTGCTTACCGTTTATAGTTCAATCCATAGTGGTCACCTAATTTAAAATTAATTTTCATGAATTACCTTGACAACCAAATATAGTAGGGCGAGGCACTTAACCCGTGAAAATTGTTAAGGTACATGTAAGCTGACTCAAACACACATAGATATCAAAAAATAAACTGATAATAAACAAAATTTACGCTTATTTGCATTTCTTCTCTGGGGCTTCAAGAAGACCGATAAATACAAGAAGACATAATCGGTCCGAACTCATTACGGGTACAGTAGTCATTTATGCTAAATCCAAGTCCATAAAAATCGAAAAATCATTCAAATGTCAAGGTGATCAAGAATCAAGAAGAGCATGTAGACAACAAAAGGTTGAAAAATAATGGATTCATGTCATGATAGGCCACCTACATAAGATTTAATACTCCAAGATTAGCGACATTAGTTGAGATTGGTCTATTTTGATACTTATTTCCTGCATTTCTTTAAAACTATTAGTCCATTCCTACGACTACAATAATTTCACCAAACAAGTAGGCTTTTCATTCTGGATTCTCACAGAAGGTCTTGAATTCGATCGAGTAATGTAAACGAATAGACGATTAAACCGCTGGAACGCATTGAATAAATGATGCGAGCGATACAAAAGTAAGAAATGAAAAACGCTCACCGAAGAACTGATTGGATGTTTCGGTTTTCAAAGCTCGGTTGTTGCTGGAAGTTGAGGAATGAGCCGCCATTGGAGTAACGGACGGCGAGGTTGCGGCGCTGAAAGTTCTCCGTCGACTCTAGACGGAGTTGCTGTGCATTTGCTCCGGTATTGGGGTTTTTGGACTGGAAATTTTAGGGCTTAGTGGTACTAGCGGTAATAATTCTGGTTTTTTCTTTTTAAATAGTATGTACGAGTTGTAATAATTGTATCATTTTTTTAATTCGACTCAATATTATGTAATAAAGGGGAGTTTCGGTATTGGGGTTGGTTTTCATTGTTTAGTCATAATCTACTTTAATATCACAATTACCGGTTTAATTTCGAATATCGATATGTAATAATATACTTTATGTAAAGTTTGTGATTGAAGTCTCCTCATTCAATTTGTACTACAAAAAAAATATATTATTACCAAGTTAAGTTACTCCAACATCTTTTATATATATATATATCGGCAGGAAGATTCAAACGTATTAACTCATGGTTATTAATTCGTAATTTACGTCATTTAATCTATGCTCTTTTTTGTTACTTTTATCTACTTAAAATAAAAATCAACGTAACATCGATTAATCAATCAATCAAATGAAAGAGACGTCCCCCTCAACAATTGACCTGGACTTAATCTACAATTTGGGCAACCGATCAAAAAAACAAAAGTCAAGAAGAAAACATATTCTAACAAAAAGAAGAGTCTATCGTAAATGATTTTAGCAAATCAAAACGAATATAATTATTAAAAAAAAAAAAACGTATCTAACAGTCATATTCAACACTTTTAAGGTTGCATTTCAAAAAAAAATTTGTGGGATAATCCAATGAACATGACTTTCATTGGCCAATAAGAGCAGCCCCCAACGACATCAATGTATACTCATTGACCTAGGAGTCATGGGCTTGAATCCCTCCACCGACATCAATGTATACATGCAAAATCTCCTTCAAACCCATGACCTATAATTAATTCATTTGTAGTAATAAATTCAAATTGGATTATATCATCGATAGAGGGGTTGAATGTGTCGTTGAAGGGTAAATTTCCAAAAAAACAACCATAAAAAATTAAAAGGTCGAATTATGACCTTTGACATAAATGACATTATATTATACTAAATAAATTACAATGTTAATATTTTTCATTTTTCAATAGAAAAAATAACTAATGGACAAAATCTCAAAAAAAAAAAAAAAAAAACAGAGTACATATATAAAAAGAAAAAAAAAAAAGAGTTAGTTTGCATTAAAGAAATGGAGATTTTATTTTTCACATAACTGGAGACGTGCTGCTCAAATATATGAAAAAAATCAATAATAGTAATAAAGAAATAAATAGACAAAATAAAAATAAATTGTCCCTTTTTATTTATGGCGGGACATTTCAAAGGAAAGAAAAAATCGCGCGCTTTGGCGGTTTGCCATCGGTTATCTTCTAGGTTTTCCCAGTGCCATCATCGCCGCCTGAATGTTTCACAGTAACGGGTAAGATCTCAACCGTATTCATAAACAGCGATTGAGCGATTTAGTATTGGAACGTTTTACTGATTTATTTGTTGATTATTTGCATCGGTTTGATTCTAAACTTTGATCTGCAGAAATGAACTCTGGAATTGAGCATGCTTCTACTTGTTTTATGCCGTTTTTTTATTCGATTACTGATGAATCTTGTTGGATTATGGTTTATGACAGAATTGTACCTAGAATAAGGAGAGTTGAGTTGATAATTGCGAAGTTTGTGAGAAAAATGATGCACATTCAAGAGTATTGTCTTGTCTGGATGCTGCTGTTTGGTATGTTTCTTTTACCCGAGCATAGCAATTTACAATCCATCGAACTTCTATTTGGTTTCGATTTTTTTTCAGTTCATTATGTGCCTTGAAATTTGTGCTAACTTATGATTGTATGAGTGGATATGAAATAACATCGTTTAGTAGTTTTAGTTTTAGTTTTTTTTTTTTATGGATATGGATGACTGTCTTGGTCAATTTGCATAGTCGGTATATACCACCCTGACCTTACAACATTTTAATTTCAAGGAAACCTGTAGGAAATTAATCATAGGTAGGTGGTCACCATGATTGAATCTATCACTTCTTAGTTCTCCGAAACCTTCTTGACCAATAGGCCACTCTATGACATTTGGTCGCTTTAGTAACTAAAAGGGACTAGGTGGAGTGAAGTAATACATTGTAATGATATAATTTATTATTTGGCTGTTGTGCCCTTTCCACCTGCGGAAGCGGGGAAATTTAGTTCACTTGTAAAACAATGTTTATATAATAATTGGTGCTTTACTACTTTCTATGCTCATTGGAGCTCTTTTTGTAATTAGATAGGATATTTTGTAACTTTTTATACATCAGTGAAAATTTTGTTTCCTATAAAAAAAATTGTTTATCTAATAATTCTCCTTATGGAATACAAATCTAGTTGAGGTTTTGGTGGAGAACTTGGTGCAGAACCCTTCCAGTTCTCTTGCCAATGCTGATGGACCGCAGTAGAAAACCCCTGTTTAGAACCAAACCACCTTCTTTGTAAATAATTCTTTTGCACAATATAAAAGTTACCAAGAAGTTTTAGTTAAAGGATTAAGGAACGTCTCAAGTTTTCTTTGATCTTACCAATTCTTTCTCCTTTGTGCCTCTGAACCAAATTCGAGAAGATGTTTATCCAATTTGGCCGACCAAAATGAGTGCGTACCTTCAAAATTAAGAGATATAAATATGTCTTCTCATTTCATTTTGAAATTTCAATCAATTTGTAACTCTGTCCACCAAATACTTATTGATAATATAACACAAACAACATTGTTCTCTTGAAGTATTTTCTTATCTGGTTGCTTGTATGCAGTGATTAACAATCATTTCGGTATATATTGTCTATTATTTTGAGAAATTTTTAAGCAAATAAGGATAGAAAAATACTCTGTCAGAGTAGTTTTAAGGTAAGACAACTAAATAGATATGGAAGAAAAGTAGTTCATTACTGACA
Source organism: Sechiopsis laciniata (assembly GCA_037833695.1). Taxonomy (NCBI): domain Eukaryota; kingdom Viridiplantae; phylum Streptophyta; class Magnoliopsida; order Cucurbitales; family Cucurbitaceae; genus Sechiopsis; species Sechiopsis laciniata. The sequence continues at coordinate 5,596 of JBBMKA010006607.1, read as the reverse complement.
AAGTTTGTAGGCCTAAGTTTTAAACTTTTAACTATGCAGTTTCAAGAATGCAGCGTATTGCCTAAAGTAATGCATTATAAACTAATCTAGGAAGGCAGTGATTAGGCTAGGTTGGCGGCTATGTGTATCTATGCAGTTAAAGCATTTCACCTTTTAGGAGAAAGGAACACCCACTTTAAAGGACTTGATTGATTTAAAACTTATTACTAAGTTCAATGGCGTAGCCTCCACTACGTTGTTTAATTTCTTTTTGAACAGAAAAGTGTGGGACTTAGAGATTCCTTATTCAATTTCTAGTCAAGTTAAGATGGCCAATGGTATACCGTATATCTGTATCTTAGGTTCAGGCAGTGTATACAGAAACTTACAGAAGTCTTGGAGACGATGTCGATGCCCCTTCGAGTATAATACAGGGCTTGAATTGCTCTGATCAAAACAGACCTTACATCCTCTTCATGATGTATGCTAGTGAGGAAGTTATGCATCTCCACAGCTAACTAAGATCATTATGACAAAGGAATGGTTTTAAATATACAAATGTCAATCAGGATATTTTGCAGGACAAGAGTATTTAGTTACGTGGCATTTACGTGAGTTTGGTCTGAAATTGTTAAATCGTTCATGAAGTCTTTGAACCAATCAAACGAGCTTTGTTCTCTCGTAACCCAGTAAAGATAGGTTTTGGATGGACTTAGGCTGCCTTTTACATTGTCAGTCTACCCAATTTCAAACCACAGTCAAGCTTTGTCGATGGAAAGTAATGGAAGGAAACTGAGGATATAAAATCATAGGGAAAAAGGAATCTTACATGACCATCACATTTCCCAGTAAACCTGTTTAGAATATCTTTTATGACGCTCATGAAGGGTGTGGCTCCAATACCCAGGCCAATTAGCACCACATGGTTGTACTTGACATGGTCTTGAGAAGCAGCACCATAGGGTCCATCAATGAGTATTTTCGGGTACTCCTTTGAAGCCGGAGAAATTCCCTATAAATCATAAATTTGTACAATTTAGATTGGCTTGATTATGTTTTCATTTTACCTCTAGGTTCAACCTAGTCCAAGAGAATGTTTCTAGTTCTTATCATACGGGGCCTCTCTTCTCTCCATCATTTAAGTTCTCACAAAAAATGACACTAGTTACTTATTATCTATAAGAACTAAACCACAATGAAAAAAAGATGATGCTTTAAGAGCATTATGACTCATTACCGCATGAAACAGGCTGTACAGCTCATAACTCCAATCTCCCAGATTTCGGATATGCACACTGAGGTGCGTATCTTGTGGTGCAGAAGTTAATGAATACGGGTGCCTAAAAGATCAAGATGATACCTTATTACCTTTTAGTACTTGAAGAATTAATGAGTATAGTTGTTGGAACTTAGGAGACCGAAACTTATTAGGATATATTACCATTCAAATGGTGAGATTTGAGGGCATTGAATTAATACGTACATCCCACTCCGATACTTGAATCTCTCTGGTTTGCTCAGTTTGAGAAATAAAACTTTTCCTGAATAGGTCCTTGCCTGTAAAGAATGCATGATAAGCATACAAATATTGTTAAATACTCATATTTGAGGTTGCTGCCTTCGTCTCCTTTAAATAGGAAAGTAAAGTAGGAGTACCTTTAAAACTTTCACTTCGTACAAACAAGATCTAATGGCTCTAAAAATCCTCTCTCCAGTGTATAATAAAACTGGAATTGCTATATACATCCAAGTCTTCACAACAGGAATAAAAAAAAACACAAATCAGAATCAGCTTTAAACGAGCTTTCAAAGAATACTCCAAAGAATCTATGATGCACTTACAAAAGTAGAGCTGAAAAAACTGGCTTACCGTTTTTTCTGTTGCTTTGTCAGTTAGGAATAAGAATATGGAGTGAACAATGAGTAATGCATATACAGATATGAACAAATGGTGGGAATACCAAAAGGTATTATATCCTGTGACATGTTGGATAGACCTTGGAAGTGAGGCAGATTTGCGGCGCGGCCACTTTGTAGCCAGCAAAAATGCAATTGCCATCAATATGACCATTATAATGCCTGTTATAGTCTCAGTTGTGACCAAGATTTCAACGTAAGATGGCTGATGGTAGTTGAACCGAGAAGCTATAGTTCGCTGAAAAATTGACTTGTTACACCTACTAATTCTTGGAAAATCACAAGCAAGATGGGTTCCTCCATGTAGGATAACTCCTACTACAATGCCTCCTGCAACTAACTAGGTTAGAAAAACATAAGCATTAGTCTAGTGTGGGCAAACTAATTACAATCTAACCAAGTACATACATTGGAGTTGCCAAACTACAGACTTATGTTTTGTAATGCAACCCAAAATATAAAATACTGAAGCCTCGTTTACCTTGTGGAAGTTTAAATGGTCGTTGAAAGGAATCATCGAGTTCAGAGACAAATTCCTGCGAAGCCGTGTAAGTGTAATTCGGCAAACAGGGAGCAAGATTAGAGCCATGTTAAATTTCAAAGTCTCTGCTGCCCCCTTGGAAATTGAGATGCAGTAACCCATGACTTCAAATGCCTTTTGTTGGCGGTATTGAAGGAATTTCCAGGTGAATAATGCAAGACATATGATCAGCCACAGAGCCACCATCCATGCTCGTCTCCATTGAGATCTAAGCAGCATTTCAGCCTCACATATTGACTCTTGAAATGGGTCATGGTGATTCCCAATGTGTGCATTTGATGACCGTTTGTCTAGAGGGGAAATAGCGTTAGGTGAGTTTATCTTGAACAGCTTCTTGAATTGAGGTAGCTGCGATTTATGTTACTGATTAGTGTAAAGCAAATTAGTAAATAAAACAAATATCACTAATCTTGAGTTTAATGCATGTATACACCTTATGCATGGCTCAACAGGATGAGATGATTTGACACTTTTTTTTAATATCTGTGAGTGTTTGGGTCATCTTGTGCGTATCTCGACTATTCTCACGGGACATATTATCTGATCCTACAACATTTTTTAATGTCAAGGAAACCTTTAAGAAATTAATTCTCCTACGTATGTGACCGTCGTAGATTGAACTTACAGCTTTTTAATTTCTTAATGTCTTTTTGACCACTGGGCTACCCAGGATGGTTCCTCTTAATAAAACAGTTAAAAATAACAGATTAGTCTGGTAGCTCATTCTTAAATTTGGGCCACAAATTTTCTCATCCATAAAATGATCAACATAATGTACCCAGAGAAATTTAACTAATCTAACCAAAACACTGATGTCCCTCTTTTTGGCATCTTTGAACTCGTTTGATCAGTTTGACAATGCATTTGATACAACAATATAGTCTTGAGTAGACAGGACTACCTTTTATAATCTTAGTATGATTACTGGTTTGTTCTTATTTCCTTTTAAGGATACAAAATTGTTGGGAATGCAGCCAAAGTTTCATATTGGCTAGATTAGGGGAAAAGAATACCTCAAGATAGCCCTGTTTTTCTTCATCAAGTGCTTCCATGACTAAAGCAGCATAATCTTCTCCTTCTTCGTGGGTCACAGATAACTTATTGGTAAAAGCAGTTAACATTATGATCTGAAAGTCCCAAAAATTTATTATAATGTTAACACCAAAACATATAAAAACTGAGCATTCTTTCTGAGGTTACTTTATCACAAGAAGAAGAGAAATATTGCAAATTGCAGACTAACGTGTTTGATATCTTTCTCAGTTACCCTTCCATCCATGTTCCTATCACAACTGAAGGAAATTACACGAAGGGAAAAGGTGATCAGTAAGAGGAGAAATAGGTTTTACATTTATTGCCTATTAAAAGGGAAAAATTTGAGAATTAGGGGTTATTTGTTTTTACAGGTCAAATAGAATTCTTGTTCTTGAATTAACATTGGAATGAGTCAATCGGCACCAGAGAATATGAAATTCACTTTCGGTGATTTCCATTTTCCAATCCTTTCCTCTTAGCGCCCTCAACAGTTCATAGGCCAACTCCTTGGATTCTGACATTCCTACTCCAAAGATAATGAGAGAAGATATAAATGGTCAATGCATAAATTCAACTTCTTAACTTGAATAGTTCATATACTTGACTGTATTGGTAAAATATTAAACTATATTTATGAATAATTGACACAATTTAGCTTTTCTTATAATATTATAATTTTTTAGACCAAGTATTCTAAAATTAATTATGTTTTGTTTTCCTGATTACTTAGTTACTTTGCAGACATGAGAATTGGACTGATGAATGATGATTCAAACAATTTCTAATTCACCTGGAATGTTTGAGTTTTTTAATATTTCATTTTCATGCAAGTCTTTAACTGCTGGAAATAGTCAATGATTTGAAATAAGAACAGAAAAAACAGAGAAAACCATGTTGGTTTATAATGCTTAGCTTCTCACCTATACAGAAGGCAAAGTTAGACCACTTCACGGCTGGTTCAGACCCAACACTGGTCCGAGAATGCTGGCCGAATCGCTTCTCTGCCAATTTCCATTCACTTCCATTGTCACGAAGAAAGTCAATAAATTTCAGTCGTGGAGCATTAATCCATGATCGGTCCTCATTCAGACCTGAAGAAGAGGATGAGCGGGACGACGACGATGATGAAGAGAGAGATAAGGCAGCTGAGAGAGAGAGTTTCTGCTCTGTCTGTCTCTCCAAATGAATCTCCATTGATAGAACTCTCTCTTCTAATCTCTCCAGGTTGGTATTTTCATTCAAAACTGAAAAATGTATTCATTTCTTCCCCTTCCTTGCAAATCAGAAGGAAAATGAATGGGGCCAGTTTAGGAATGGAAGTTGGCTCAAGTACTTTAGCTTTAGAAATAAGTCATTCATTGAGACTAACCCAGTTTGAAGTTGTATTCCATGTTTGCTTCCCTACCTCGTTGACAAGTTTTTTTTTTTGGCTGAAACAGTAGTTGAGAATATATATATATATATATAATTATGACTTCAATCTATGGTGTTTATCTCTTTAGAATTAATAAATTTCCTACAAATTTTAAATATTGTTGGGTCTGATAGTTGTCTAGTGAAAATAGTTAAGATTCGTGTCGTGTAAACTTGTTAGAATCTATATATATTAAGGGATGACAAACTTTCAAAAAATCTTTATATTAATATGATATTGTTTACTTTGGTCACACCTTCATGACTTTCTTTTTTAGTACTATGTCAAGCGGAGAAGCTTTTAACTTCTTTCACTTTAAATATGAGCTTTTTAGTTTTACCCAAAAGACTTCATGCCAACGGAAAAATTTATCCTCCCTTATAAGCTCATGATCTACCTCTTATTTGCCAACCACATATATGGAAAATGGAAGGTTTAGCATATGTGTATATTTGGTGGCTTGTGGGTGGTGATGGAGACGTGTGAATAATTAGAGAGAAAAATAATGAAGTTAGGAAGGAAAGAAGGGTTTTGGTAGGGTGGATTAGGAGAGAAATTAAAGTGAAGCTGAGGCAGGTTAATCATTGGATTACGAAAAGGATCATGTGGTGTGTTTAATTAATTAATTAATTATAGAGAATTTACTATCAGCAGCACATTCTATCTGTTGTCTTATATTTGCAGCACAATTTCTAAAATAATTCATTTAT
>JBBMKA010006606.1:0-10099 GCA_037833695.1 Sechiopsis laciniata | reverse complement strand
ATTGTAACAATTTGTCACATAGTGGAAGTTCTTTCTGTCCGTGGTTTTTTCTCCGGTTTGGAGTTTTTCCACGTAAAATGTTGTGTTCTCTTTTATTGTTTTCCTTTTTAATTTCTCACTTATTTGTGCTTATTCCTGTGCTAATTAGGAAAGGTTTTTCCTACAAAGTTATCTCCATCTCTATTTTCATATATTAACTTATAAATCGAGGTTGAAAACAAATGAAAAAAATCACGAAATTGAGCCAATTCTCATTAATCAAATTACTTATGCCCCGTTTGATAACCATTTTATTTTTTGTTTTTGTTTTTTGAAATTTAAGCCTAGAACGACTTTATTACCATACGTTTTTTCTTACTTAGATATCTACATCTTACCTATATTCTTAGAAACCAAACCAAAATTTGGAAACAAAAAAAGTAGCTGCCAAAAATTTGTTTTTGTTTTTGAAATTTGGTTAACATTCACCTACTTTATTAAGTAAATATATACATGGTAGGAAAGATAGAACATATTGAAGAAAATTTGAGTAAAAATAAACTTAAATTTCAAAAATAAAAAACAAAAACCAAATAGTTATCAAATTGTGCCTTAATGATAGAGTTCTTACAAGAGAGAACGACCACGTTTTACAATACTCACACAAAGAACATGACTAAGGCTTATAATTGGGCGTTTCACCCTACTCTCCAACATCCCCGTCAAATGAAGGGTGGAGGAACAACACTTAGTTTGATGTGAGTCTTAGGGAGTGTTTGTTTGTTGAATCTATGGAGGATTTAGAAATGAGTATTGACTAAATTAGTCATAAAAAAACTACATCCAAACGAGCTATTTTAAATAGTCAAAATAACTCTTCGTTTTTATGATTCAAAATAACTCTTCGTTTCTAACTACTCAAAATAACTCCTCATTTCTAATTATTCATTTTTAATCATTCATTTCTAACTACTCAAAATAATTCATTTTTAACCATTCATTTTTAACAATTCATTTTTAACTACTCAAAATAACTACTCATTTCAAATTGGCATCCAAACGCAAGCTATTGTCTCTAACTCATTGAAAAAATTAATCACATCCACACGAGTTTTTTACTGCAATTCCATAAAAATCTATATCTAAACGATCTATTACAAAAATCTCAATTTCTAACTACACTTCTCATCCAAAACCTTATCCAAACACCTCTTTAGAGATCTGGGACTTCTTAATAAGACCATCAGCAAGTTGCTCTTTGGAGCGGACGAACGGAATATCGAGCTTCTTGGCAAGAACTTTATTGTGCACAAAGTGAACATCGAGTTCAATAGGTTTACTTCAAGCATGAATGGTTTGCAGCTTTTGAACAACTTTCTCAAATGGAGGGGCGGATCCAGATTATAACGTTTGGGGGGCCAAATTTTTTTTATTCGTAGGTACTTAGGTACATGCACTTCAATTATTTCGTGGAACAATTTGTCTTATCCTATAATATTTGGTTGTTATTGATACTTTAAAAAAATAATTTCTAAAAAGACAGCAACCATAAATTGAAGTCATAAATTTTGGTTTCATAAGGATCACAACCTATCATTTTTTAGAGCCGAAACTTATGTTTTATAAATACATTAAAAAATTGTTTATCAATACTTTCAAAAAGAGTTATTTTCAATGATTTAAAAAAAGGTAGGTGTAATGTTAAAAGTTTGACTTTACCCTCTATAAACTTTCAATTTGGTATCTAATAGGTTTTTGTACTTTTTTTTTTACTTTGAAAAATATCAAATAAATCACCAATATAATATTATAGTTGCTTATAAAATTCTAATATTAAAACTAATTGGTTAATAAAAATAGAGAAATTGTGTCAAAATGAGTCGTACTCCAATAACATGATGTATGTCATAATAACCATTTGGTTATGGATTGAAATTTTAAATATTGTTGAATTAAAAAAAAAATTGGAAATTTTTATTCATTAGAATGAAGAATTATATCAACAAAATAAACCAATTAAAAATGAAGAAAGAGTTTATAAAAAAAAAAAAAAGCTATATGAAAGCAAAAGGAATAAAGGAAAAGAGAGGAAGGAAAAGGATACGAATTAGATATAGAAAAACGTAAAATAAATGATAAATTGTAGATGATGTAATATTTTTCAAAAAAATAAAGACACCATATAGATTCGGACTTCGACTGGAGGAAAATTTGGGGACCTAAACCTTAAACCCTAAATCATAAACCAATGAGACAACCAAATTGTTTTGTAAGCACCTGAAATTTAAAGTATACATAATAATTTTCAAAAAAAATTGGGGGGGTCCATGTCTCTACTGTAGTCCGCCACTGCTCAAATGGTCCAATATTTGAACAGCTTCTGTGACATTGCTGATTTCCTTGACAGCCCTCCCAAAGTGTTTTTTTTTTTGGAAAATCGGAAAATCGAAGCTTCACTCCCTTATACTCTAGGCACTACTGGCCTGTCTCTAGAACGTGGCACCGGAATACTTCAAAGGGTATTCTAGTTTGAGTGCTTTCCAGCAGCCTCAAACCAAGAATCGCTCAAGGAAGTGTGTCTTGAAGTCCTTGTCTTCAACTGCTGGGGCGTCCCAAGGACGCCCTTCCAAGTGTTTTAAAATGACTTTTTAAATTACTCTACAAACAATTACTTTCAAATGAGTTGTTAATACAATAACTCTAACTAATCACTCCACAATTATACATCCAAACACCTTCCGAGTGCTTTAAAATTACTTTTTTGTCGTGCAGAAACTACTAGTCCTAAACTAAGCAAGAAAAAGATTTTGGTCTCTACGCTTACACAGATCTATTTATCAAATACTTGAAAAAAAAAAGGTTACAATTTAAATTCTATGTTTAAAATTGAACGTTTGAAAAAATTAGAACAAAAATAGAATAAACTTCAAAATCTTCAAACAACAATCGTGATTTAAATTTATTCACATTTTAATTATTATAATAATTTTAAAATAATGAAAAAAATATAGAGAAAAATATACTTTAATCTTTAGATTTGAGGTCTAATTCCAATTTGGTCAATATATTTCAAAATGGAATATTTATACCTTTGACATTTCAATAATGCTTATTTTTTGTCTTTGAAATAAAAAAATTATTAATTATATAACATATTGTTGACTAAAATGATGATTATACTAATTTTATATTTTAATATCTTAATAAACATATTATTTTAGTTTTAGTGAGAATTTAATTTTTAAGTGAAAATAAGTATAAAAAATAAACTAAAAAAGCACACTAGTACTAAAAATGAGTATTATTGGTTTTTATTTATTTATTTATTTAAGTATTAAGGAGTATAATTCCACAACTTATTTATATCAATATTTTTCAACTTTGTTCTTTAGTGTAATTTTCCAAAATTAACTTTTTGTACACAAAAATATCCTCGGTCATTTTCCTTGTTGAAAAGTATACCACGCGCTGTCAAAAAAAAAAAAGAAAAAAAGAAGAAAAGGATACCACGAGTTTCAAAATCTTTGTATCTCTCTCGTCGACTTCTTTAGCAAAGACTTAAATTATGAGTTTTGCTTGGAACATAATTGAATCTTCAAAAGTTTAAAAAATATCTATGAACTTTAAAATATTACTCAGCTTATGGTAATTGTTCCACATTGAAAAATTGAGAATTCTTCAATATTTTTATAAGATATATGAATTACTTTTCTTATCGTCAATTAATTTTAAGGTATGAATTACTTCTGTTATCGTCAATTAATTTTAAGGCGGAACTTTATTAAAAAGTGGATCACAAATTCTATGAAAGAAAACTATTACATTTGTATTCTTTAACTTATGAATTATTTTTATGTCAATGTTTGTGGTTTAATCAATTGAATTTTTAGGTTTATTATTGAAATTCATTTCATAATATATTTCTCTTTTAATTATTCTTTATCATTTCTTTTATATTTATATCATGTTTACCCTTTTTTAAAAAATCATTAAATGTTAATTCAAAGTAGCTAATATTTTTTATTTGATGTAATCATACTTTAAATTTAATATTATATTAACAGCAAGAATAAACTCACAAATTTAAATAAATTGCAAAATTACAAATAATTTCTAAATTTTAATATTAATCTTGATTAAAAAATAAACAACAAAACTGTATTTGAAAACGATATGTAAGTTATTAAGATTTTATTTTTCATCATTAGAATTTAACTAAATTAAAACTTCTGGTAGCTATTGTTCAGGGGAGATTTCAACCAAAATTTAGAAACAAGATACGTGTATTTAAACTTGAATTTTATTGAATATATGTATGTGTTACGATCTCTAATATTTGTCCTCTCTAATTCTTTCTCTCGAGATGTAAAGATGTTGATTAAGTTTGTAGGTGAAGAAACAATTAATTTGTGGAAGTCTTTGTTCTTGAGCTTGTTTCACGTGAATTTGGGTCTAGTTTAATTTGGACCCAAACTCCAAATGAACAACTTCTTATCTAATTAATTAGTATTTTGGGATAATTATGAATTTATGACTGGCCTAAAATTATATTAAATTTTACCATTAATTTGTGAATGACGTTGCAATTTTTTGTTGACAAAAAATTTTCTGGCAATAGCTATATTATTTAAATAACTCAAACTAGAAATCAATGTCACACAGTAAATCCATGATAAGTTATCATTCAATTTTAAAAGTTCACTAACAAAATCTATCCATTTAAGTTTCCAAATTTATGCTAACAATAATTTAATCTTTTTTAGTATTACAAAAAATGACTATAATTATGATTTTTTAATTTCTAAAGCGTGTTTAATAAAATTGTTCCTACGACATTTTAAATGTTAACAATACATATTTATTCTTCTATATTTGAAATATGTTTTTTAACCCACCATGTATGTTAGTAAAATTCTTGTTCTCGGCTTATAAATAGTTGGGTTTTTACATAATAGTTATAATCTTTCTAAAAGATTGAGCTCAACTAGTATAACTTGTACTAATAAACTCAAATTAGGGGTTAAATACTCCATCTCCACCTCCATATTGTTAAAAAAAAAAAAAAAAAAAAAAAAAAAAGAGGAAAGAAAACAAAAAAGTAGAATCTCCAAAATAAATAAAATATGGAAATGGTTTATTGATGGAACAACTCCAACTCTTGAAGATATCAAGAGACATGCTTGTTTTCTTTTTAATTTTATGGAAAATAAATTTAATCCACTTTATTGACCCTTCGTTCACCCCGTGGAATTAAAAGAAACTTGGTCTACAATTCGTTTACTTATTGTTATCATTTTTTTTTCTTTTATATAAAGTTTACTTGTTTATTCTGTTTTAGAAGAAAATTATTTAAGTATACGTTTAAATGTACATTTTTTTACTCTAAAAAAGTACATTTTAAATTCATAAAAAAAAACATTTTCAATTCAATGACAATTGAGGCAAATACAAGAATTATTAGTATTATTTTTTAAAAACATTTAACTATATGTGAGGGTGAATAATTTGACTTACAGATTAAATACGAAGTTCACGTCATTTATATTTAGCTTAACTCATTTTTGAGTTTAATGAGTTAGTTTAAAGGTTAGGTTTACTAACCAATTGTAAAATGTGTTGGTTAAGCTATATATAAAGCTCTTTTAAGTCTTTCTTCTTTTAAGAGAAATTCTAACCATTATTTGAGTTTTTTCAATGGCAATTATGAATGAGAGACCTCCTCTCATATTCTAATAGTGAAGTAGGGCTAGTTCTCGAACCCTTTAAACAGTGTGCTAATTTCTTCTTCATCTTCTTTATTGTTTTTGGTTTTCATCATTTTGTTCTCTGATTTGGTTGATTAAATCTGAAATTTGGGTATTTTACGCCAAACAGAACATGCTGACTACTAAGTTATTCATTATGCCTCTATATTTCTGTTCATTAAAAAACTTTATTTTCAAGTGAAGGTTCAGGTGTGTTTCTTATGATCTCGCAAATATTAAAATATTATAATTTGGTCAAAACTTTTTGTTAACATTTTAATCCTTGTATAGGTTTTTGAAAAACTTTTTTAACAAAAAAAAATTTGAAATAAGTCTTTTATTTATTTATCTCATTAGCTTGTCTCACGGTAAACTTAAAGTAGTTTTGGTATACAATTACTAGGCCAAGTGTCTCATATTTGAAACAAATCAATAACTAAAAAAAAAAGAAAAAAAAAAAAAAGAACTTTGTTAATTTGTTTTCCAATACAAGAAAGTCATTATAAGTTTTTTTTATTTTTTATTTAATAACATATAGGGTTACAAATTTCAAATATGATCTCTTATTTACGAACACATGTAGTTCACTTTAAAATAGATGAAGAATAAAATGTTTAAAATCAAGTTTATTATAATCTAACCATTTTTATGTAATTATAATCTATGCTCTCCGACAGGCAAATATTTCCCTTATTTTAACTCTAAGGGGGTGTTTGTTTGTCATATTTAAGTAGGATTTAGATTGAAGATTTACAAATTCATTTTTGAAAAATTATATTTAAACAAGTTTTTTTTGTAACTATTCAAAATAAATCTTCATTTCTAACCATTAATTTCTAATAATTCATTTATAACTATTCAAAATAATTTCTCGTTTCTAACTACTCATTTCTAATCATTAATTTCTCATTTATCAAAATAATTTATTTTTAACAATTTATTTTTAATAATTTTTTTTAATTACTCAAAATAACTACTGATTCACATCTAAACAAGCAAGTGTATCTAACTCCTAACAAAAAAAATCGTATTCAAATAAATTTTTGGCTACAACTCCTAATTTTTAACTCTTCAAAATAACTTTTCAAATTTACTCCTTCATCCAAATACCTCTTATATGTCTGACATCATCCTCATGACATACATGATAGATCACAATATTTGGCGACATCTTCCCTCATCTTTTGAAATTAAAAAGTTGTCGTCTTTATTTAATATTATTATTATTATTTTTTTTTAAATCATTTAATGTTATTTTAATGAAAAATTGTAATGGACGATCTATTTTAACAAAATAATTACAAATCTAATTAAATTCAAAAATATTTGCATTCATAGTAAAAAGTATGGTATTATTAATACTCATCATACAATACTATTTAGGGTATTAATACATAATTTTGTATTATTAATACAATATTATATGTTATTAGTTACTAGTTAGTACAGTGTTGTGTATTAATATAGTATTATATATTAATAATACCGTATAATTATTAATACCTATGACTATTATTGTTTATTTATTTATTTATTATTTTTTTTTGCCTAGTATTGTAAGTATTTGGCCAATTTTTCCAATTTCTTTTATTTGAAATCATTTAATATTATTTTAATTGATCATGTCAAACAACAATACACTTCTCTTCAATAAAAAGAAAAACAGCAATACACTTGGAGCAGAAGTAGTTGGGTGTTGTTTTTTCATTCAACAAATTTCAGAAAGATTTGAATAGTTACATATATAGCATTATGAGTGGCACATAAAATAATTTTATAAATCAAATATTATATGTTATAAATGGGTTGACTTGCACTTTAATTAATAACCATTTAATAAATTAGCTTAATTAGATTAAAATGGAGAAAAACTTATAACATTAGTCAAATTCAAAAAATAATTACAAATATGATTACTTTTAAAAACATTTAGTAATTATAGTCATAGGTATTAATAATACTACAATATTAATAATACATAATATTGTATTAATAATAAATATTAAAGTATTAATGAATATTAATGATACAGTATTGAATCGTATTTATGACTATGGTTAGAATATGTCATCTATTACAATTTTCCAAAAATGTATTTAGGTTAATTAAAAAACTAATTAATTATTTAGGGATTAGTTGAGTTTGTTATCTAACCATATCATGAGATTTAATTAGGTGCAATCAATTACATTAAATCCACCCATTTAACTGATCCTATAAATGTGGAATTAAAAGAGAATTGAAGTTATTTTTGGTTTTGAATTAGAAATTAAATTAGAGTGCTGATTAATTGAGGAGTGAAATGGTGAAAGGGCAAACTTGGAAAAGTTTTCCTTAAGAGAGAGAAAACCCCAAATTTTAGGGGTTCGGAGAAAATGCGCACAACCGCTTGATTGTGACAGGTGGAACAACTCAGACTGCCAGAACTAGCTGCTGGAGTTCACTGTGTGTAGCATTGCCTGGACAAGGAAGATGCCTTATAACGACTCGAGTTTTTGTTACGGTTCCTCAGGTATGATTTTCTATTTGATAGGTTTGTTCGTTGGGCCGTTATTGCAGTTTTAACCTAAGGGGTAATTTGGTAAATTCACCCATATGGCCTATTTAGTGATTTTAATGAGCTTATGGGTTATATTTGTTATTTCAGGGCTTATGGGGTTAGTTATGCATTTTTGGGAGTTTTGCCAATTGGCCATTTAGGGGATTGGATCAAATGATTCATCGATCGAATTCCAGGAAAAGCATGGAGTGCACAGTTCTTCATCCTCGTCGTTTTATTCTTTTCGTTTCTCTCAGATCGATCACCTGCACGCACGCCTCAGTTCGTTGACCACTAATCTCGCGCACGTCAGCATCGATCGCAGTCCGCAGCCGATCCGCACCCCTACCCTCCTGCTCGCACCACCGACTGCCTGCAAGAGCCACGCCATCGCAAACGCCCTCTCCTAGGCATCTCTACCGTTCTGCAGCAGCCCCGCGTGCACAACACACTTGCGCCCACGACATTGTCAATTCGCCTCGCCACACGCACAACCGTGCGTTTCTTCCCTGCAGCCCCCGCACCGTGTGCCAGACTCCGCGTGCTTTCCTTGCTCGCTAGCAATGACCCACAACCGCAGCAGCCGAGCCTCGACTTCATGTGTGTCCTTCAGTTCTCGTGATTTGGGTAATTCTCGGATTCCCTGAATTCCTGTAGTTAGCTTATTAGTTAAATAATAATTATTAATTTATTAGTATTATCATTTAGGTAGTGTTCGGTTCGTGGTGGGTATCTATAGCTTAAGGAGCATATTATTATTCATTGTTCTGTATTGTTATCAGGTAAGGATTTCTTACCTGGGTTGTGTGGACCCTACACTTATCCTTCATTGATTCTATCTGATGCATGTTGTGATTTACTATTCTTAAGCATGTTTAGGTAGATACTTTATTGAAATGATGAACTGTCTTCGAATGCTAGCATGCATCAGTTCCATGTTATTTGTACTAGTATCCTGCTAGGGATGACTGCTATCTCTTGATGTGTATTGATATCTGTTAGAGAACTGAGCATGTAGAATTCTTAGAATTATAACATGTTAAGTTGTCGTCATTTAGAGGCTCTGAGAGGATGTGATGTAACATGCCGCCCTCTCAGGCCCTGGGATGTAATGTAACATGCCGCCCCCGGTATAGCCTAATTTTAGGTCTGCTAGAGCGGGGTTATGATCATGGTGCAAGCCTGGCATGGGAGAATCCTTAGCTTCAGGTGTTGGGTGTAAACAAGTTGCCACAGTAGGGTGTCGAAGGCCTCCCACCAATTGTGGATCAATAGACACCATCCCTAGTCTTGTTAGGCATGCGGACCTCGACCAGTGTAGTTTGCGTAGGCCAGCATTTACCTAATTTATAGCTGCATGCGATGTGCGTGCACACGCACTAGATGTCGAGAGGAAGGCTCCCTCGGGCTAGAATCGTCAGTACACCTTTCATTGTGATTGTCTAGAGCCGAACGCTTGGATCGTTTCCTAAGTGTTAAGATTAGTGCGGTGAGCTGATTGATAGGTCGTGAGTCAACAAAATCTTGATATTTGGAGTTATGTTGAAACGATTATTCATTTGAAATAAAACGGTTTAGTTTTTTTTTTTTTTTTTTTTTCAGTTGTTTTATGTTATAACTGCATTTTAAACCATGCATGCCGATAAGAACCGGGTCTAGGTCTGGTTTAAAAGTTGGGTTCTTACAGGCCTGGAGAAGTGGACTGCGTCGCTACCTACTAGAGGTGTCCATTTTCCCCGCGAGGATCCACCCCTAACGGGGCAGGGAATCCCCGGTTAGGCGGGGAACGGGGCCAGAGACGGGGGGGGGGGGGGAATTCTCCGTGGGCTAATCGGGG
>JBBMKA010006605.1:0-10100 GCA_037833695.1 Sechiopsis laciniata | reverse complement strand
ACCCCTGAAGGCAAAATTACCAAAATGCCCCTAGGGGTCCAAAGTGCCCTAACGGCCCAACCGAACAACAGAAACTGCAACTGAACGTACCTGGGGAACCGGAATGAAAACTGGGCCGTTACATAATCTTAGTCCCTAGACTTTAACAAAAAAGTTTGAAATTAATTCCTATAATAAATTTGAAATTAATATATATTGAAATTGAATCAATCGTGTTTATAATTTTAATACAAGTAAATAAAATATGTGAATATATTTATAAAATTTATGGAGAAAAATATTTTTTTTTACACAAATTTTATTTTAAATTAAGTACAAATTTTAATTTATTTTCAAAATATAGGATTAAAATTGACCATTTGAAACTCCAAAGATCAAAACAAAACAAATTTGAAAATACATGAACCAGAATGAAATAAATTTGAAAGTTAATGGAAAATTAAGAAATAATGTTCTATATTTTTATAAACTAATAAAAAATAATTATAAACACAAACTATAAAGGAAAATAATAACAAAAATATAAAAGATATACAAAAAGTGAAAAAGTAGAAAAGAATTCAATCATGTTTAAATAAAGAAATGAAGGAAGCAAAAAATTTAAGTATTAAATAAATAAAATTACAAATGAAAAAAATAGATGTTTAAAAAATTATATAAAAGGGTATTTTTAAGAGTAGGCTAAATTCGAAAAATATTTACAAAATTGACAAAAAAAAACAATCATAGTCATACTGTATAATAATTATACGGTATAATTAATAGTATTAATCAATATCATTTAATATTATATTAATAATACATAATAATATATTAATCATACAAAACATTGTATTAATACTCTAAATAATACCGTATGATGAGTATTAGTAATACTATATATTTGACTAGATTTGTAAATATTCTCATATTTGACTTGATTTGTAATTATTTTGTTAAACTAGACCAACCATTGCGAATTCCCTTATATAAATTCAAGAAAGAAAATATATAAATAAAATATATAAATTTATGTAGATAAAAAAAAAAAAAAAAAACAACAGGGAAGAAAGAGAAACGGAAGGAAGAAAGAGAAAGGAAAACAATATATACATCTTTGGGCCTGTTCGGCCGCCAGGTATGGACCAGTACAGCTGAAACCGGCGGCCGTGTTTGGGGCGTGGATTTGGGGCCCGCACTCGTCTCTTCCAACCCACCTACAAATGCTCAGCCTCTTTTTTTTAAACCGCCTATATTTCCTTGTTTTTTTATTAAAAAAAAAAATTATGAGGACCTCTTTTTTTCCTTTTCCTTATGTCGCCATCTAATTTTTAAGTTGACAAATTTTGATTGTTTTTTGTTCATTTCTGTTTATTGTTTTATTCTGCAAAAAATTAAAATTACTATAATAATATTTAGACTTTAAAACTTGAGGCATATTAAAATGTAATGTTTTATCCAACTAAGTTCATATGCTATTTGTATAATTGTTTCCAAAATTTTGATAAAATTACAAAATTAAAAAATAAGTTGAAAAGTGTTACACATTTAATAAATTTCATAATCTCAATTCACGTCAAGGACTACGATTTTTTTATTGGGTTGGTGTTGAAAGATGGAAATTCAAATTCTCTAATTCTTCATATAATAATGAACCCAACAATGGGTATAAGTAGAGTACAAGAGATGACCTAATTATAAAAGGAAAATATAATATCTAACCATAAAAGGCAAAGATTACCTAATTATAAAAAGGAAAATATTATACCTAGTTATAAAAGAAAAAGATAGAAAATAATATTTAATCTAATTCTAAAAGAAATAAATAATTAAAAGATGAAAATACTACTATACTAAAAATAACATAAACCAACACTCCCTCTCAAGCTGGATTGTACATGAAATACAAGCCAAGCTTGGAGTTAAATTTATCAGAGTTGGTCATTGTGATGTTGATGCGCCAATTGTGAGGAGTGCTGCCATGGACAAATAGGATGAGTTATGCCAGGGACAAATTGGATGAGTGCTGCTAGGGACAAATTGGATGAGTGCTGCCAGTGATAAATTGGATGAGTGCTGCCAGGAACAAATTGAATGAGTGCTGCCAGGGACAAATTGGATGAGTGCTGCCAGAGACAAATTGGAAAATGTTGCGCAGGGCCAATTTGGGAATGCTGGTCAGGGCCAATTTGGTAAAGGAGATGCCAGGGCTAGTTGGGAAAGGAGATGTCAAGGCCAACTGGGAAAGGAGATGCCAGGGCCAATTGAGAAAGAAGATGCCATGGCCAACTGGGAAAAGAGATGTCAGGGCCAGCTGGGAAAGGAGATGCCAGGGCCAACTGGGAAAGAATGATTTTTTATTTTTATTTTTATTATTATTTTTTTCTTTAAAGAAAGAAGATGATGATGTAGGAAAAAGTTTTTAGAAAAAGAGGAAGAAGGTGACGGAAGTGAGATTTTGGATTTTCTAGGGTTTTATAAAATGAGAACATAGAGGTTTGAATGAAGAAATTCTTAAAGGATTTGAAGGGAAAATAAGAAGATTTTGGAGAAAGATTTGGAAGAAAAAAAAACACATAGAAAGGTTTAGAAGAAAGCGATGATTTTGGAAAAAGATTTAGAAGAAAACGATGATTTTAGAGATATTTTTTTGTTGAAAAAAAAACGAAGAAGCTTATGAAGAAGAAGGAAGTTTAGGAGGGGAAGAGAAAAGGTTTTGAGAGGATGATTTTTTTTTTTTTTTTTTTTTTTTTCTAGGTTTTGAGATGAGGAAAAAGAAATTGAGATTTGAGGATTTTATTTTTTATTTTTTCTTCTAAAAGAGGAAGAAGATGATGAAGAAGAAAAAATGGAGGACTAGAGAAAAAGTTTACCCGGATCGAAAGGAAAAATTTGAGGCTCTGATACCATGTTGAAAGATGCAAATTCAAATTCTCTAATTCTTCATATAATAATGAACCCAACAATGGGTATAAATAGAGTACAAGAGATGACCTAATTATAAAAGGAAAATATAATATCTAACCATAAAAGGCAAAGATTACCTAATTATAAAAAGGAAAATACTATACTAGTTATAAAAGAAATAGATAGAAAATAATATTTAATCTAATTCTAAAAGAAATAAATAATTAAAAGATGAAAAACTACTATACTAAAAATAACATAAACCAACAGTTGGTGATATGTTGATTTTATTATTTGGTGGTATTCAGTTCAACACCCACTAGTAGAAATTCAAGTAAAGATGATGGGCGCAACCTACCATTATTAAAAAACAATGGTGGACATAAGCCCGCCATCAATACCGTTGACATCATAGATTTTGGTGGCAGGTGCGGCTCGCCACCAAAAGAGTGTCATGGGTGAACGCGGGGCATATATGATGGCAGGCATAGCCCGCCACCAATACCCTTTTATGGCACGCGCCATGCCCGCCATCAATACTCTTCTACGGCGCGCACCTTTGCCCACCATCAATACCTTTCAATGGCGGGATTTTATGCCCGCCACCAATAATCCTTTAAAACAAAAAACAAAATCCCCACTAAAAGGGATCTCGAGTAGTTAATTTAAAATGGTCAGTCATCGGTTTTGTGCCATTAAAAACATTACACTTAAAAAAAAAATAAAAATGGAGTCTGCCATTAGAAGACATTATCACTTTAAGTTTTGAAATTATCATTTAAACAACTTCCTAATCAATTCTAAACTTTGTATAATAATTATCTGATCCACCTAATTCTAACTTGTAAAAAGAATATTAAACTCTAATTTTAACAAAATATCTAATCACACACTAACTTTTGGAATTCTAACTTCCAAACACATGCATGTATTAACATAGTATTGGATAGGCAACATAAATTCTGGCAGCATAACGGAACAATAATGCAATTCCTAAAAAAATTCACCTGTTATATAACAAAACTCCACCTATATATTAACATAATGAAAAATCCAGTATACAATAAATGAGACTATGTCACTCCAGAATCTATGTACGTGCACATCTATCTATTCAATCAACATTTAAGCTACAACTAATCTATTTCTACATACCTAAACACTAATTTTGTATCATATGTTTACCGATAAACTCTGCCCATTCTACTTGTACCTCATCAATATCAGCTTGAGTAAATGTGTTTGGGCCGACATTGAACTATAAAGTATTAAGATATATAATTCAAAATACCAAATTAGTATATGTGCTATATATATGATTATATTTAAGATAAATGTGTAAACAAAAATTACAAGGCTCAATACGTGCATTGATGTGTTGTATATCATCTTCCGTATGAATACTTCGACGTAAAATCCACATACTATTGAACCAATTTATTGAGGGTACTAGTGAAAAAAAAGTTACATATTTAGTATGATAATTCAAACATCACAAAAAAAGACAAACAAAAATAATTTGATTCAACTTTACCACCACCTATCTCCAAAATAATTGTTTGGCCCTCAACGTGTATCTTAAATGACATATTCGGTAGGCACTAAATTATTAAAGTTGGAACTAACTTTAAGATGATAAAATATAAATTCAAAGTCTAAAAGTTTATTATTTATAAACTTACCTAATTACGGTATGGTGTAAATTCTCATTGACGGGATTTTTACCTAATGAATTTAAAATGTCCGTCATATTTTCCTCAAGAATTAGGACGACTAAAATCCAGTGATTTCTATACAAATTAATAAATATTTCCAACATAACTCAATTAATTCTAAAACAATACAATTATTTCCAACTTCACACATGCAAATCAACTTATCGATCTAATCAAAGTATACATAAAAGCCAAAATTGTGAAACAAATTAACGAATGCCCAAATTTGAACTTCTTAAGGTAACTATGAAATAAATGCCCAAATTATGAAACAAACAAATACTTAATGAAAATGGCTAACATTTATCACAAGAAACACAAATGCACAAATTTGAAACATATATGGAAAGATTACAACATGCATTTGTGAAGAAATGAGCTAAAAAAGCTTAAAAAAAGTTAGGAACAAAACAACAAATTGAATAAATTTACTCAAATGAAAATGACTATCAAAACAACAAATGCACAAATTAAAAACAAATTTGTGAATATATGGAAAGATTACAACTCAAATGAGCTCAAAGTTACCAAATTTGTGAAGAAATGACCCAAATTGAAGAAATGCCCAAAGTTGAAGAAATGTCGAAATTTGTGAGCTTAAATCTTGACCTCCAAATTCGTGAGCTAAAATGTCGAAGGAGAAATGAAACCCGACCTTGTGAGCTTCAAAGTGGCCGAAAATGCCAAAAATGTGATAAGAAATGGGAAACCCTAGGCCGTTTGAGTTGAGAAGAGGAGAAGAGAAAAGAGAAAGGGGGGCTTGGGTGGGTTTCTGTCGAAAGAGTGAAATTTTTTTGGTAAAATTAAAAATTAAGGGGGCACGCACGTATTTGGGGGTGTAGAAAAGATGGCGAGCGTGGCCCGCCATCAAAACTTGTTAACGGCGGGCGTTAATGCCAGCCATTGTTATCTTGTAAATGTAGGCGTGGCCCACCACCTAAGCTATTTAACAGTTGGTTTTCACACCTGCTTTTTATTTTTTTTAACGGCAGACATATGTGCCTGCCATTGTTAAGTTTTAAAGGCCGGCATATGTGCCTGCCACCTATTCTTTCGTGTTTTTGAATTTCCTATTTTTAGCCTTCCATCTATATAAGATATTGTAATAGTAACCACACCACAAATTTAATTTAGAAAATCGATATTTGTCTCTCATTTATTTGAGAATACTAGTACCCTCTATCTAAAGTCTGTGGTCTCACTCTTCCAATTTATACTAAAAATAATAATATCATGATAATTGATAAATTAAGTTTATTTTGATGATAAAAAAAGATGAATAGTTTTAAATTAACACTTTAAAGTTTGATAATAAATGTAAAAAAAGTTTCTTAAGAAATTTTTAAAAATTAAATTATAATCAAGAAGTTGAAGTATATTTTTGTTTATGAGTTTTGGAGTTTATCTATTTTGGTCTCAAAACTTTTAAAGGTTCATTTTTCTTTTTAGAAAAAGTACTCCTTTAACTTTTATTTTTATTATATAGAAATATGTACACACTAAATATTATCAAATTAGTTCTTAAAAAATATTATTGAGTACATTTAAATTATAATTAATTTCATATTTATTATGGAGATCAATTTATAATTTTATAAAGTATCAAATCTATGTTATACTTACACTCCAAACATTGATTTTCAGTATGCTCGTTGTCATCTCTCCACCCCAAACATTGATTTATAATACATTACTAGCTATACCGCACCCCAAACAATGACATTCAATATACCTTCATGTTATACCTGCACTCCAACATTGATTTTATGTAACTTATACCATTGTGCCAAAATTTTATCATATCATACCACCATGCAAAATTTTGATTGTGCAGCCAAACATCCCCTTTATCTTTATTATTATTATTATTATTTTTTTTTTTTTTTTTTGAGAAACAATTATGATTACTATTTAAAATTTGGCTTAATAGAAGAATCATTTTTGGACTTTTTTGTCTAAATGATTCTCCCCGATTTCAAATATGTCACCTATTATTTAAGTCATCTATTATTTAATTAATTTTTATTTTAAACTCATCCGCATAAAAAAAAAAAAAAAAAAAAGCTCCACGCATGTATTATAAATAACACATTTATTATAAATAATTAAATTAATTCTTTAAATTTCAACTCTTTAAAGGTGTGTTTGTTTTGGGATGAGATAAGATGAGGTGAGGTGTTAAACCCAACACCTTATTTGACCAAGATGTTCTTCACCTCATCTCATCTCCTCTCACCTTCGTTTTTTTTTAACATTTTTCATCTTTTTATTTATATATTTTTATTTATTTTATGTTTGATATATATTTATTATAATAATTATACTATTATTATATCAAATGTTTATTTAAATTAAAATTAAAATTAAAGATGTATATTATTTCTTAATAAAAACAATAAATTTAATATTTTTATTTATAAAAATTAAATATTTTTTAGTTCTTTTTTTTAATCATCTTTAATAACAATTTTTTTTTTTGTATAACTTTAATTATTTAGAGATAAACTATAAATATCAATTTTTTTTTGAAACAATATGTACATCAATTTATTATTAAAACAACAATTAGATTTAAATCATTTATACACATTTTTATTCATTTATAATAGATTTAAAAGCATGAACTTCTTTTTAATAAACTTAAAAATATTGAATTTATTTTGTTAGTTAAGAAAATGAGATTCAAATTTTTTACTCCTGTATTAAGCTACACTTTAAAATAATAGTAGGAGCTGGTTTTTTTTAAGGGATAAATTAATTTAAATAATTTTGAGAGTTTTGCTTGTATATACCAAAAATAAAGATAAGTTTCAAGACTTGTATGAGTAACATAGGGATTGAGATCTATTGTTACATAATAAAAAAAATAATAAATTCCAAAATTTGAGGTGTATTGTCTTTTCCATATAATAATTATTATCAAAATGTGACCGAGTTCTCTTTTACTACAAAAAAAAAAACAACAAATTAAAGAATTTAAGGGTGGTTATGGTTCCCTAAGCGTCAATGACTAATAAGATAAATATATTTAATTTATTATTACCTATTAATTAGTATATTTTATTGACAATTCTTTGACCTTTAGTAACTATGAATATGAATGTATAAAATGTATTAGAAAATAGCTTCTTTTTAATAAAATAAAAATTGCTATCAAGATTTTATAATGACTAGTTTAACTAAATGGTTTTATTTTTATTCTTTAATTCATTGTTTTTTAATAAATAGAATCTTGGTATTTTTAATTTTTTTTTTTATTATTTAAGTCTAACAAATCTTGAAAAAAAGTTATTAATGGTCTACAAATATTTTAGATTAGTCAAACTTCATTTTGGTGGTGTGAAGTTTATTTCTCATAATTATTTTTTTAATTAAATAATATTTAGGTGTGAAAGATTAGAAACTTTGATCTCTTGGTTATTATGTCGTACATAATATCATTAAAACTCATTTTCTTCTGAATATAAACATTAATATGATCAATGGTGTATAATATTAATTTTATATTACTTACATTTTATTTATGATAACGATTATGCTTATGTTGAAAGGTAAATATTTGAGAATAATTATTTTCAAAAAAAAAAAAAGATTATTGTTAAAAAAATATAAGAATAGATAATTAAATTAAATTAAATTAAAAAATCAGATACTTTAACATTTTATCTTCTCTCTTCCCACCCGAAACAGGTTTCTCTCATCTCATCTCAGTGTAATCAAAATAAGGTTTTTTTGCTATCAACATCTCATCTCATCTTTTTTCATCTCATCTCATCTCCGTGTAATCAAAACGAGGTTTTTTTTTTTTGCTGTCAAACACACCCTAAAGTACCCTTCAAATTCTCTCACTAACTTCTCTGCGGCTGTGCCAATGTTTCACATAAAATAACCCACTTTTTTATCATTTCATATTTCCACGATCTCATAAATAGATAAACTAAATTAATTATAATTTAATTGTATTTAATTATTAGTACTAAATATGATAGAATTTCAAGAGTCTTGCAACTCATTCATTTCTCATCATCATTATAAAATGGCTCTCTTCTACCCATTTTCCAACCGTTACAGGTTTATTCTTCTTCTTCCTGTATTTTTTTTATTATATTTTCTTTCTCTATTTCTATTTATTTTATTGTTAAAAGTTAATTTATATTTTTTGTTAATTTGTGCAGTATTTAAAATTTTGAAGAAGTGTTTATAGCCTTCTTTAAATTAGTGAAAGGGAAATTTTTTATAATTGTTATTTTGTTATATTAATATTATTTTATGTTATTATAATAAATATGATTTAAACATGTAATTTGTTGGTTATACATGATGTCATTGGAGTATTATTCATTTTGACATATGTACTTACTTAAATTTTATCAATTTTATTTATTTATTTATTATATTTTAAATTTAAATACATATCTATCCACCACTATCATTTTATATTTCGATATAGGAATAGATAAATTAATTAAAATTTATATTTTGTGCTAAATTAATATTTAAAAATTTACATTTCATTAAAATTTGTTCTATTAGCCACGATAGGACGAATGAGAAGAGGCAGATAATAAATTTTATCCTTTTTTTTCCTTTTCAATCTTCTCTTTATTTTCTTACTACATATAAAATATAAGGTGAAATAAGAAAGCACAAATAGCATTTTTGAGATTTTAGATTGTATTTTTTTATGGTAATTGTATTTTATTTTGTATACTTCTACAACCAATCAAATGTTTGGTAACTATAAATAGATATAGAAAATAATAAATTTGATCTATTAAAATCAAATTTTTTAAATATTGCAATTAATATAAAAAAATATATTATATATTCGAATTAATTAATCAATATTATTATAGCTTTTAAAAAAGTTAGAAATTTGAAAAGATTTATTTCAAAAAAAAAAGAAATTTGAAAATATGATTAGCTTATTACTAAAAGATAGAGATGATGGTTTCAAGGTTTGTAGATTAAATTAAAATAATAAAGGAATGAAAAAAAAAGTATTATCTACGAAGTTACAATTTTAGCCATGGAAAAAACTTATTTTTGTTGAGAAGTTTAATTTATTTCATAATTTTCTTTAAATTAATTGAAAATATTATGATATGTAGTTTTTTTTTTTTTTCTCAATTTTAACTTGAAGTACATATGAGATTTAGAAATAGAGTAAATAATTTTAATTTGGTTATAAAAATTAATGTTTTTGACCACCACATATTTTTTATATACTAAATGATCGATGTTATAACTTTTAAAAGAGTTAGAATTTTGAAAAGATGATTAACATACTAATAATGATAAGGAAAAGATAGAGGTGATGGTTTCAAGGTTTATAGATTAAATTACAATAATAAACAAACGAAAAAAAATATTGTGTACCTAGTTACAATTTTATCCACGCAAAACTTATTTTGTAGAGAATGTTAATTTATTTCATAATGTTTTTTTAAATTAATTGAAAATATTATGATTTGTACTTATTTTATTCTTTCAATTTTA
>JBBMKA010006604.1:0-10101 GCA_037833695.1 Sechiopsis laciniata | reverse complement strand
AATTTAAATTTACAAGCCAACATGAATCTCCAAAATAATGTTAAGTCATGCAAAAGTGATAGCCACCCCAACTATAACGAAAGCATTTAGTTACGTGGATGCAAAATGTCATGCAATCTAACAAATGTGGTGGCAGAGATCCACTTCAATAGGCTCGTGAGAAACTTGATCACTATCATATCATTGGCAATAGGAATTTGAATAGTCAATCGTTTCAATCTTGGCTTGATCCATTCACAATGATCACCAATCTATGATAATCATTCAAGAAACTTCATTGATTTGCCATCAAATGTCTTCTTCAAAGCTCACTCTCTCTCACATCTTTTCTTTCTCACTCTAAGTTCATCCAAAGTGGGGGTTTGTTCTTTCTCTTCTTTTTCTTTTCTAAAAACAAATCCAACCTTATTTTTTGTTTATTTATCTAAAAGTTAATTAAAATTTATTTTTATTATTATTTTTTATTTTAGGAAGTGTGGCTTCATTGAAGCCACACATTTGTGAGAAAAAAAGAAGATATTTATCACTTTTTTTTTTATGGCAAGCTTCCTTTGGAAGCTTGTTTTTTTTTTTTCTCTTTCCTTTTTTTTCTTTTTATCTTCTTCTTTTTTTTAAAAAATTAATTTCTTTTTTTTTTCTTTTCTTTTTCTTTTCTTTTGTTGTGTACAAAGTAGTGTATTACACTTTAAGTCTATAACAACTACCTTATCCTATGTTTTTCTTACATATATCTACATCTAACCTATAATTTTAGAAACCATTCCAAAATTTAGAAACAAAAAAAAGTAGTTTTCAATTTTTTTTTTTTTTTTTTAAATTTGGTTAATATTCACATACTTTCTTAAGGAAAAATGAATTCATTGTAGGAAAATAGCAACATGTTGTAGGAAATTTGAATAAAAATAGATGTGAAAACAAAGATGTGAAGACAACTAACATCTTATTGACAGAGAATTTCAAAGGCAAACTTGAAGATTTTGGTTTGTCCAAAATCTTTTCAACAGATGACGGCAATGATAAGAACTACATGTCCACTGTAGTTGCTGGCACCCCTGGTTACCTTGATCTGGAGTAAGAACAAAATAATTTACGTCATTTCATTTTAACTAAGATTTTGTTTGATAAAGATTTGGTTTTTTGTTTTTAGTTTATAAAATTTGAGTTTATTTTTATTTAAATTTTCTATTCCACATTTTCTATAATATATCTATATTTTCTTAAGAAAATATGTGAATGCTAACCAACTTTCAAAAACAAAAACAAGATTTTGGAAGCTACTTTTTATTATTTCCAAATTTTGGTTTGGTTTCTACAAATATAGGTAAGATGTAGATATTCAAGTAAGAAAAAACACATAATAAAGTAATTGTTGTAGGCTTAAATTTCAAAAAATCAAAAACAAAAAATCAAATAGTTATCAAACGGGAGCTTAATAATTCTTTACAATATTGAAATGAGTATAAATCGAGAAAAAAAATTACAGTTTTAGTTCTTAGATTCGGAAGGAAATTTTTTTTGTTCCTATATTTTTAAATCAAACATTTTTACCATGTTTTTTTAAGTTTACTTTATACTTTATATCAAAATAACCACCGAACAATTATGTTGAAATTTAAAATTAGTACCGAATAGGTCGGTGGCGCAGTTGGTAATCTTGTTTGGTGTTAATTAGGGGTGCAACAAAAATTGAAAAACCAAACTGAACCAATCCAATCCAATAGATCGGATTGGTTTTTTAGCACAAAATTGGACATATCGGTTTGTAATTTAAAAAAATCGAAAACATTGGACCGGTTCCTGTTGTCGTTTTTAAAAAAATCAATAAAAACCAAACCAAATCAAAATATATATATTGTCAATCAATCATATAAAGTCATAATTCATTCCATTTTTTAAAAGATTTTCTAAAATCTTGAATATCAATCTCTTATAATAAATGTTATTTTTATCCTTCAAATGCTAATATATTTTTTTAAATATTTTTCCCAAACTTTACTTTTTTTCATATTAGTTATCATTATCTATTTGAAACTAATTTTACGAAAGAAAATCGGATAGAAAGAACCACCGAAAGCAAATCACTTTTATATTGGGATACAATTGACAACAAAAATTGAACATTGAATTGGATCCAAAACCGAACCGAACCAATAATTCTATACTTTATTGGATATTGGATCGAATCCATTTTTAGAAAACCAAATATATCGATTTGGTTGTCTGTTTGGTACAAGACAAAAACCGAACTGAAATCACCTCTAGTGTTAATCTATTTCAACTCCACGATCATCATATTATTTGAGAGCAGTTGTGCCCCTCTATGTAGGGTTTTTTGGTCCCCTTCCCCCAATTTATACTAAAAAAAAAGAAATTTAAAATTATTATATTAATTATTGTAGTCAGCAATATGTTAGGTGACTAACAATTGTTTTATCTCATAAACAAAATTTGAGCATTATTGAAAAGTAAGAGACTAAAATTGTTTGTTTGTTTGTTTTTTTTTTTTTTTTTTGAATAACAATGCTCAATATTAAAATATAGGATCAAATACAAACTAGACAAAAAATTTAGAGACTAAAACTATATTTTCTCATATAAATTTCATTTATTAGATAATTTTATTCAATCTTAAAGACCAATTGATAATGAGTCATCACACATATTTTCTAAGATGAGATTTTAGACATGTCTTATCTAATTGTACAGAGGTAATCAATTTTAGATGGAATCTCAATTTTATTAATTTTATTGGACTGAATATCTTGTTGATCTCTCAGGTACTATAAGTCAAACAAGTTGACGAAGAACAATGATGTGTATAGCTTTGGAGTTGCTTTAGTGGAGATAATCAGCTGCAGAGGTGTGATATCAAGAAAAGAAGAAAACGTTCATATCAGTGAATGGGTAAACTCGTTGGTGGTTGAAGGGGACATTAATGGCATAATTAACAGAAGAAAGTTCATATCAGTGAATTTATTTGTGTTGGCTCTTTTCTATAAATTGAGAGTTTGGATAGTTGTATGTTCATTAAGTCAAAATGCTAATGTAATACAATCAAAGAAAGTTCACATTTGTTCTTTAATCTCTTATTATTTTTGACTTTTTTCCTCTTCTATTTTCTCTACTTATAATACTTTTTAATTACTGATATTTCTTCCTTTTGTTCACAACATTATAATTCTCCTTACAGTTGATTAAATATCTTTTAATAATGTTAAGAAAATACATTATATCATTGTAGACGTACCCGAAAACTGAAAAATTTTCTACCTGAAGAACATATACGACACATAACATGAAAACAATAACCAAAAAGAAAAAAAAAATCACCAGCCCTCAAACTATATTTTATGTCTTTTATTCTTCACTCGAATATCAAACTGACTTGATTAACAACAGAACAACATCCAGCAAACATTGATCAAATTAAATAAAACTTATTATTGTTTAACATGGAGATAGAGGTTCCTCCTTATTCTGAAAGCATCTTGAAACCATTGAAGTTAGCATGCAGGAGCATGTTTTCATGGTGAGCCATTCTGAGATGAAGTCTGAATTGGAGTAGCGCAACACCGGCAGCAGGATCCAGCCGGCGCCGGCTCGCAGCACAGGCAGGCTGGGCATATCGGCGGCCTATTAGTAACTGTGTGTCACCAAACTCAACAGTTTAAATATATATAAAAATAAATAAAATCAAATGTCAAATACAAATACATAAAATAAATAAGAAAAATATTATCGGTAGACTATTTGAATCAATTATTATTTTTATCATTAAATTACAATAATTGGGATAGTGAATTCAAACTCATGACCTCATAATTATTGGGTGTACACTAATACCTCTGAACTACTATTCTTGTTAGTAGCTATTAACCTCAATTAATAAGTTTAATCTATTGAATCTGAAAACAATCACAAATTTGTTGAATAAAAAAAACAGTCAAACCTATTTTTTAAGATCGTATTCTATTAAAACTAAAAAGTATTATGAGTTCTATTTCATAATGAATTGGTTTAAAGATGGAAGCTCATAGTATTTAATATAATATCAAAATTTATTAAACTCAAACACGTACATATTTGATTCAATAAAAATAAAATTGAGAAATAATTTAAAACTGATAAATCTAATTAAAAGGGTTGACGTGTCGAAATCTCACCTGTCGAAAAAATGAGATACTTTACAACTTTTATCAGAAAATAACTACCATAGAATTAACACATAGCATCTTGTACTATATACTAGCTCCTCTTATTACCATTATCTAATAATAGAAAAAATCAATAATTACTCATAACTATCATAGATTGGTCAAGGGAACTAAGATTGCGTTGAGGCAACGGTTGACTTATTATAAATGATGTAATAAGAGTTATATTATGAGATGATAAGTGTTATTATAGTTAGAGTTATATTGATCATGAGATGATAAGTTTTATCATAACATGCATTATTATTATAAGACTAGAGGGTTATTATTGAAATTATAAGAGGTTATGAGCTAAACCTATTGGTTATTATAATCGATGGTTCAAACATAGGTTAACCCAACCTTACACACTCTTAAACAAGGGTCCAAACACTTCCAAAATATTATAAATCCATGATAGTCACTAACATGTTTTCTTGACAACTTAATATATTTAGGGTCAAGTAAATGTCTCTTAAAAATAGTAGAAGTGAACGGAAACTGATCCATATACATTTAAATGATCAGTATAGAAAAAATCATTTTCAATAATAATGGAGGTGAGCGTAAACTCTACCTCATAACTATAATATTTTTGGGTCTAATAATGATTTAACAAACTCTAACCTTGAAGGAGCACCCGATTAGCGTTTGCAGTTGAGATCATCAAGGGAGAGAGAACCATGGTGAACACGAGAACCGTCACTAAAACCGAGCTCGGAGAGAATTTAGCTGCAGCCATTGCTAGAATCTGAAGAGAAATGATGGTTGATAAGCAGAATTGGTGTTGGATTGATGAAGGTTGAAGCTGTATGGTATTGGTATTTGTAGTGAAGCAATGGGCTTGAATCTGCAGTGGTATTTTGAATATTTGTACAATGCTGACTTTTTTCACGTTGCATAATTCAACTTTTCAACTATATTCCAATATCATACGCAAAATTAATCAACTTTGGTAGGTGGGAGACGAAAACATGCACTATAATTTACGTCATATAACTTTATTCAAAGAAAGATTATAGGGAGCACAAATAAAATATATTTCTGAGAAATCATGGGTATATAAATAAAGTACCAAAAAGTAAAGTTGTGAAGGTGGTGGAAGTTGAGAATTTAGTAAAATGAATTAGTTTTGAGTAAAATTTAGGTAAATTATATCATCACAATTGTATTATAAATAGAAGATTTTTCATGTAATTCATAACCTTTGATAATAAAGTTCATGAGATATTTTTTGAAGAATTGTTGTCTCTTTAGTCCTTTAAACTATATCAGAAAGCTTTGGTAAACATATAATCAAGAATATGCAGGTAAATTAGTTCCAAATTCTTGTGGTGGTGTCCGTTAGGGGATGAGATGAAATTAGATGAGCTGTTGGAGTCCAACATCTTGTTTGGCCCAAGATGTTCTAATCTCATCTTATTTTATTTTTATTTTTTGGGAAATTATAGTGGATTACAAAGTTGGAAAGAACGCAATGCTAGAACTTTTGAAGACAACCATGTTGATCGAAGCCCTTCCTCTGTTTGGGAAGATGTTATCATTTTATTTGCCTCTTGGTGTTTCAAATCTTCTCTATTTTGCTTCTATTGCTCTAAATTAGAGAGCATTCCTACAACTTTTTTCTGACTTTGTATACCCTGGCGTACCGTAATTTAAGTATCTTTTTTCGAAAAAGAGTAGATCACAAAGTTATTATAAATTTAAGCAAATTTTAAAAAAGTACATCAATTTATTATTATAGTGGATGGACTCTTCTCATAGAGTAATCGGGCTATTCCTTTTAATGTTAACAATATGTACATCTTTATTTTGTTTGTTATAAAAATGAGATTCAATTTTTTTTTCTCTCGTCCAAAATAGTTTTTTTCCATCAAGCTTAAACTTTAAGACAATAGTAGGGGAAGATCGGTAAAATTTTATTTGGAGTCATATTTAAATAATTTTGAGAGGTTAACTATTTAATGACTATTTTACTTTTAATTTATTATTTTTTTAATAGATAGAAACATGGAATTTTTTTTTAAGTCTAATAAATTTGGGGAAAAAAATTAAAGTTATGTCCAAACCCACACATATTTAGTTTTTGCTAAATATTTTTTTAATTCGATAATATTTGGGGCAGGAGATTCGAATTGTAACATCGTACATAATGTTATTGAACCTATGTTTTTTTTAATATGAATATAAATATTATTAAAAAGTGGTATGCTATTGATTTTAGGCAAAATTATCAAACATTCCCCTAAACTATGAGGTTTGTGTCAAATTAAAAAAAAAAAAACCATCTACACCCTACAACATTTGAATGTCAAGGAAACACGTAGAAAATTAATTCTTAATTAGATGAGTACTATGGATTGAGCTCATCACCTTTAACACCTCAATGCACTCTTTGACCACTAAACTACTCCATGATTAACAATGAAAACTCTCTTGAAGTACGAAATTTTAAATGTTAATAATATATTAAATATCATTTTTTATTTTTTATAAAAAGACACAATAATTTTAAATTCTCATCAATTTTAAAAGAATTTCTTACAATTTTATATTTAGCATATTTGAAACAAAACTTTTTTTAAGATATAGCATATTTGAAACAAAACTTTAATATATTCATAAAAAAAGAACTTATTGATAAATTTTTTTTTAACATTTTTAAGCCCAAGTTTTTTTTTTTTTTTTTTTTTTTTTTTTTTTTTTTAGTTTAGGGCTATATTTGAAATAAAACGCCTTTATTTCCATCCAAAGTTAACGGTAAGGGTATTTTTGAAACATTTTTGAAAGTTTAAGGATATATTTGAAACTTTTCAAAGTTCACAAGCATGTTTGACAAATCCCATAGTTTAGGAGTATGTTTGATAATTTAAGATTTTATCTTACTTGTAATTTCTTTAAGAGAGTGGTTAATATATATTTTTTCATATATAATTATGTTTTTTTTGTTGAAAAATATAGTATACTAAGTGTTAGTTGATATAATTAAATTTACCCCAATCCATCAGCTTAAGCTTTTGGATTGATTGGTGGTTTAACATAATTCAACACTAAGAAGTATGCTTGAAGCATATAAAAACCTCTAAAAAAGGGAGGAGGATTACAAAAAGGGAATTTACCTTCGACAGCACATCCTACCTCTTGTATTATATTTATAGCATAATTTCTAAAACAATTCATCTATAGCACACGATTTTCTGTCAATGATAGAATTCAATCGGTGATAGAATAAGTCTACCAATGATAGAATGAGTCTACCAATGATAAAACTCAACCAGTAATAGAACTTTATCACTAATTGAATTCTATAGGTGCTAGACTCAATTTAAATTTCCTGCTATAAATGAATTAGTTTTGATTTTGTGCTATAGATGGAAAAATTTTACTCTTTTTTATCATACATGCAAAATCTCCTTCAAAAAAGCTCTCCAATTTAGAATGATAGAGGCTATATCCTAGTCTTTAAACCAGGATGATTTATAACACCAAGAGAAAAATAAAATGACAATATTTTCTCAAATTGCGTCAGGAGGTTTGGCATTATGTGTTTGGTGTCAAAAATTCTCGAGTTATGCTCATTCCAAATGCTCCACATAGTAGCCCCAATGATGTTAGTCTTTATAATGGAACTAGGGGAGGAGATGCCAGAATCCAAGAAGGTTGAAATGAGACCATCCAAAGAATATAGATTTTTTTTTTTTTTTTTAATATAGATGAAAATCCCTATTTTCATATCATTTTTAGTTAGTCGACTTATGGATAATCCATGTTTCAAATGTCATTTTAAAATATTTTATATTATCCCAAACAATATATTTTTTAAAATTAATCCATTATTTTAGCATTTTTTATTGATTAAGATTCTTTTGAAAAGCAACTTGATCAGCCGGATTAATAATCTATACGAAACACAATTTAAATTGTTATATTTTTTAAAGGTCCTTGTAGCCTTGTAGAAAATCAATTTTCTTAAAAAAAAAAAAATCCTAATTATTACATACCCTACTAAAAATTTATTTTAAAAAATCACAAATGGGTGACAAATTTTTTATACATATAAACCATCAATGGGCAGAATGGATATTTTTTGCAAAAGGATACTATTATAAAAGGCATGCTAGCAGCATATAGAAGGCAAAAGGCTCAAACGAGCTATAAAAAAGCATGTCAATTTAAGATTCAATAGACAAAATAGATTAGTGATGCGTTATTTATCTTAATTGGTGGTAATCCATTTTAACTCCTTGATCACGATTTTAATCTTGAAAATTTATATTTGAGAGCAGGACAATGAGAAACGATTATAGCAAATAATTTCCTTATCGCCACCAACCATTAAGTACTTCTAATCAATATTTAATCTCTCATAATCACTATTCATTCGTTTCGTGTTTTTATTCTTTTCATTTTTTATATAATCACTTTTGATTCTTCTCATATTCACTATTTTATTTTTCACAATTACAAGTAATAATTCTTCCATAATCATTATTTTCACTTAAACAGAAATAAACATTCATTTTTATTTTCAGTCTCAAATCTCTCCCAAAAAATAGTAATGTATAACACACTTCGTCAATGATATTATTGTAATTAAATTCAACCATGTCAATGATATTGTTGTATATTCACCTACAACTAAGAAAGATTAATATTAATACATCTACATACGTATCTATATATATTCAAGCTTAGCTAATTGAATTTGACCTGGTCCTTTTTGTACCTATTCTGTCACATCATTCTAAAAATGTCAAAGATGTTAAATCTTTGTTTATTAAAATTAAACTAACTTTAATTAAGTCAATTACTTGATGCAAATCAAACTATATGTCAATCATCAATGAAAACTACATGTTTCCCATCATCAAATTATCTAAAATAAAAAATCATTGAAATCAGAATAAGAAAGTAATCATAGATATTGTTTCAACATATTTAGTCTTTGGTTTACTAGAAAAAACAAAACGTGCGATGCATGTGTGTGCGTGTGTACGCATGCAGAAAAAATATACGATAATTTTTTAAATTTTAAAACAAAATGAAGGTAAAAATTAAAATAAAGAGAAATCTATAAATGTACACATTCCTTAAGTAGAGTTGCTCACCTTCATAATTTATCAATCAAACATTATTAACCAATTTCATGGAATAAAGAGATCATCGAGTAGATTAAAATAATTACTTGTAATTTAAATATAACATTAAAATCTTGAAATGTTTTAAAAATTAAAGGATTTTTGTAATATCAAAATCCTAAGATGGCTTGAAGATTACGAAACCTTTGAAAACAATAAATCAAATAAAAATGTTAGAAACAAAAAGTGTACCCTTAAGTCATACAAAATGTAACCCTAATAATATAATCTCATTCACGTCTTTATCGCAGCAACAAAATACCTGAAATAGAGAACAAAAAATATGATTAGAATCTTAAATTTTTATAAGTGAACCTAGAACTATAACTTGAAAGTTCTACCTTAAAACAACAAAAATTTGTAAACATGGTCTAGCACGTAGGCGCTAGACCATGTTTACACATGCAGATCTCGAAAGCCAAGCCCTCCCATGCATTTCAATACACATGCTTTTTTCCAAGTAATCCAATGAATCCTCTCTCACTCCTCATCATCCCACCAAAACCTTGAAATAATTCGACGACAATCTTCAATTATCAATTTCGATATTTTAAAGCAATTCATACAGTAGATGAGAAGAGCTTGCAACACTGCTTTGATCAAAACATCATTGCCCCGTGAGAAAAATTCTTGTGATTCTTAAAAAATCCATACAGTAACCTACCCATTGAGAAGGGATAGTTTTTTATTGTGTAAATTGATGTTGGAGAAGCCAAAACTCTATTCAGTAAATGGAGCCCAAAACTAGAGCATTAAAAGCCCATTTTCAT
>JBBMKA010006600.1:0-10106 GCA_037833695.1 Sechiopsis laciniata | reverse complement strand
AATTTCTTGAAAGAAGTTATTTGATAAAATTTTCATTTTATATATAGAGAGCATGTTTATGTGTATATATCAATAACATGCATTATAAACACAATACTAAAAGGTAGAAAGAGTTTCTACATCAACATTGTTTAAGTGCATAATGTTAATAACTACTCATTTTGATTGAATGCACTTGAAGTTGCATTATTTCAAATCGAGAATTGCTCATGTTGATTAGATGCACATAGAGTTGCGTAGTTTTTAATCAAGAAGTGCTCACTTGATATATAGACTTATAAGTGTACATCATGAATCAATAAGTGATTCTAAAATAATGAATATATTTCAAAGGAGATATATTTTCTTCCTTTCATAGATAAAATATGCTCATCTTTAAGCAATATGAAAGAAGTTCTAAATATTGTGATTAGAAATCACATCTTCTTATGATTGAATCAAACAAATTAGCATTAGATGAGACAATCATGAATCTCAACCAGCAATTGGCAATGCCCATAGTGAATGTTAAAATCAAATAGTTATGGTTGACGTTGACATTGAGATTGTGATCAATAATTGACGAAGAATAAAAATGGGGAATGTTTTATATGAATCTTTGGAGAGAAATGTTTTATATGAATCTCTTGGAGAGATATTTAATCTTTTGAGCCCCTTAAAATATAACATATTTGAATGTTATAAATCTTTTTGAATCTCTGGAAGAGATGATTAACCATTTTGACTCAATCAAACCTGACATATTTGAATGTTGCGAACTTCTTCTTAATCTCATGAAGCGAATAAGAATTATGAGAGTTTATGCTCGACAAAGAAAGAATGCAACATTATATATGTAAACAATATACTCGATCAAACATGACAATGGTTAGATCAAAAGTCAATATTATATCAAGTCTCGAAGACTTGATTGAAATTGTTGGAGAAGCAAAACTTATTTTGCTTAGAAGAGCAAATTTATACTTTGATCAATCAAAGAAAAGTCTACTAATTTTAAAAATATACGTCGGATAGTTATCAAATGAAAAACGTATATTAGAAAAGCTGCAAGCTTTTTCTGCAAGATTATATTATGCCCATAATTGGTGTTAATTAAATATATGCAAAACTGTACCCGAAGTTCATTTATTCAGATATATTTACTATGTGGCATAATGAGTCATATCGAGTCAATATGAATGAGATTAATTATTTAGAATACATATGAATATGTATATTAAAGAACTAGAAGATTCTTCCATCTATTAAACTATAATGTGATGCTTGCTCTCGCCATCACCAGCTAAAATGAGATTCAGCTCTTCATATATTTAAGAAGCAATACATTATCATATATGTGAACCTATTAACCCACTAAAGAAAGCACTTGATATTTTATTGTTCTAATTGATGCATCCAAAAGATGATCATATGTGTATGCTTATTATTAAGTCAGAACCTTGCATTCGCAAGATTATGTGCTCATATGAATAAATTAAAAGCACAGGTTTTTTACGGTGAGATTGAAAAGTATTTATATTGAGAATGCTGGTGAATATATAATCCCTAAGAGTTATTCCCTTGGGATAAATGTGTTTAACCTTTGTAGTTTATGTTCAAACACAAAATGGTTTAACAAAACCATTTATGAGAATAAAGTCTTATATCTATGTGGGGTCATGCTATTTTGCATATAGCATTGTTTATATGGATAAGGCTAGTAACTTATCATATAAAATCTTTCTTACAATTAGTCGGCCAAAAGTGAAGTATATCCCATTTGAAGATTTTTGGATGTGTAGAATATGTTATTATTTCTCCTCCACGCTGTCATTACTACAAAAATGATATTACCTGATAGTAGACATTTTGAAATACTTTACGTTTTTTAGTTAAACCGTCAAGTAATCAAATAATTGAAAAAATAAGCGTCAAGTATAGCTCAAAATATATACAAATTTTTCCAGATTTCCGTGTTTTTTTTTATTTCAATACTATTTGATATTTAAAAAGCATAAGTATATCAAAATGGTAATTGTCACTTCTTAAGTGTCAAGTAAGCTTGAAAAAAAAATGATTTAGGACGCTAAAGTTGGCGTCACTTTAGTTCATTATTATTATTTTTTTAATGAAAAAGAAAAAACCTTTCTTTATTATTATATTTTTTAAATGAAAAGCCTTGAAATCTATTAATTAAAATAAAGAAATTAATTTTAATATTGATATTTTTCTATCTCCAAATCTTGTTTAGAGCAGCTGCAAATCCCTTTCTTTACAACTAAGAAAAGACCGCTTGACTAACAATCTCATAATCGAAATCCCTTTCTTTATCAAAATCATTGAGTTATAAATTAAAATGTGTGTTTTATGATACTTTATTAGAATAAATTAATTAGTGATTAAAATAAAATTTCTTGTTTTAAAATTTGAAAGATAAAGGATTATGTTTGTTTCAAAAAAAAGCTAAAGGATTATGAATTTAAAATAGGAGATAACATAAAACATTGGGTTTTTAGATTTTAAAGATGACAATTTTTGTTTTTACAAAAATCGTGAATTGGAATTATCTCATAAGATTAAATTAGTGATTTCATATAAATTAAATTTGACTTATGTGTTTTTAACTTGAATTAGCATCCCAGCCTCTATCTCAAGCAAGATTAAAAAAACAATAAAAAAATACTGAAAGAAAATGCAAAACCCTCTTTCTCACCGACTCTGATTCATCGCCTCCCTCTCTCTCTTTTAATGTGTTCCAGACCTGCCGCTGAACCTCCGGCCATCTCCATCGTGTCTCCATGTTGTTCGTCCAGCCACCACATCGCCGTGGTGCTCGCCTTTCACCTCGCCTCCATGAACAAATCTCTACCCATCATGTCTACCATTCTAATCTCTTATTTCTAGTGGATTATTTTACCACTATTCTCATATTTCAATTTTTTCATGTTTTTGGTAAGATTCAAAGACTTTGGTTGATTTTTGTCAAGTTTTAGAGTATGAGTTTTGCTATTGACCTTAAGAATTTTTCAAGTTCAAGCCTTGACGATTGGAGACAAATTTGGTGAGTGATCTTAGTTTTGTTTGTTATGATTTCAATACTCTATAGTTTATATGAATTTTAGAGTGCTTGATACTCTTTTTAAGGCTTCTCCGAGATGGTGCCTTTTAGGGTAAGACATGATTTCCGATCTTTTATTTCTTACTATTTTTTTTTCTAATGAGCATCAAAGAAGGTTTTTCCTATGTATCAGGATAGATTTTTCCTATGATTATTTGAGAAGTGTAGGGATATGGAGCATTGGGTATGTATTTTACTTGTTCATTGATTTGATTTTTTGCTGTCCTTCCAGATAATTTTGAACTGCCTTTTCACCACATTTTTATTGCATTTTTTTTTTCTAAATCGAAATTAACGTGGTTGATTCGAGGTGTGTGGAATTGATTGATGAGGGTTTGTGGTTTTTTTCTTTGCAGTTCCATCAATACTAGGTTGTTGGAAGGGCTCTTCCATCTGAATCAGATGAACACCTTAAGATTTACCGAATGAAGCTATGGGCCACAAATGAGGTTCGAGCCAAGTCCAAGTTCTAGTGAGTTTTCCTTTCGAAATGAGAATGTATTTGACTTCAGTATAGCTTGTGGGTCCAGTAGTTAAATTCTCACAAGTTGTTCAATTGTTTCGAAATAGGTACTTTTTGAGGAAGTTGAATAAGGTCAAGAAGAGTAATGGGCAAGTGCTTGTTATTAACGAGGTCATATATGCGTGAGAATGGGATAATGTGCTTTTCTCGAATTTTGTCTGAAGCTAATAATCTTTTGTTGGAGTTAAAGTTTAAAAAATTGTTCAAAACACTCTTGCTATAGACTCTGAGCCAACCTCTTAGAGTCTATAGCAAGAGTAATAATATCATCCTCTCTCGTGTGTGTTAGCGTCTAGCTCAAACAAGTTGGTGTGAACTTTGTGTCTTTTAAATTTATAGTTATATTTAGACAAACTCTCTCTTCAGACTTTGTACACTTTCTTTTACTTCATTTTATTGTTTGCTGTGTGTTTTGCTTGATCTTTTAGGGTAAGACATGAGATGAAGGGATTTTTTTTTTTTTTTTTTTTTGCATCCTTTTTAATAGTAATTAATTGTCTTGGTTTAGTCATGTGATGATATGGATTCACTTCATTTGAATCGCTTAGTCTTACCATATTTAGTTGTCAAGAAAAGTTATAGCATATTAAATTTTAGGTAGGTGATCATTATGACTTGAAATCCTTTTTATTTTTGAACCACTTAGTCTATATCAACCACTTGACCTTACCATTTTTTTTTTCAGGAGAGAGCTATTCTACTGACCCACTGCCAGCTTAGACTTGCAAAGAAATTCTCTGTTCTAGCATCAACAAGTGGCCAACATGTTAACACCAATGTAAGTTTGCTTATAGAGAACTTTACATTTTCGTATACTTTTGGCTTTTGGATAAATTATTAAACAAGCAAGAGAGACGAGTATAATACTATTTTTTTATTATTATTATTATCTTCAGTGAGAAATAGAGTATTTGTTTAGTTATCTTTATTTAATTTGTTAAGTTAGTATTTGTTTTCGTAGTGCTCATTACAATCAGGTATAGTGAAATGTGGATATTACGTATTAAGATACATGAGAGACATCATAATCAAAGATATCTTCATTTATCACAGATGTAGAATGTCGCGTATAAATTTATACTATACAATATTTTCTTGTTTAACATAAGTAAGGTTAAATTTTGTTTCTTATTCTTAGGTTGAGTTGATACGAAGAGCTCATACACGTAAATCGAGTTAGATGAAGCGCGGGTAGAATGGGCGAACTTTGTTGGACGATATTATTGACAGTTTCGTAGTAAAAGAAACTTTTTGAATCACTTTGTTACTCTATGCATTGAACTTATATATATCCATATTTTTTGGAATGATGGGTATAGATTTGGGTTTTGGATAGTTATATGACAACAATATATTCTTTTTTGTGTACATGAAACAAGATTACTACGTTAACTTTATCCATAGGTTCTTTTTTGTGGACATGGAACAATAGGTTCCCTTTATTCTTATATTCTTTTTTGTACATGGAACAATTGATCGATGAAATATATACGTTATTATTCTAGTGTCTGGAATTATGTTAAATATTTGAATTTGAAGAATACTTTCAGGTTTGTAAAAAAATTGAGAAATTAATATTTTAAATTAAAAAAAATAGAATTCGTTTATTAAATGTCATAGGATTTTTATTACTTGAC
The DNA here is from genome assembly GCA_037833695.1 of Sechiopsis laciniata. Classification (NCBI taxonomy): domain Eukaryota; kingdom Viridiplantae; phylum Streptophyta; class Magnoliopsida; order Cucurbitales; family Cucurbitaceae; genus Sechiopsis; species Sechiopsis laciniata. The sequence continues at coordinate 4,849 of JBBMKA010006600.1, read as the reverse complement.
GGTTATAAAATGTCGCACATTAATTGTAAATATTTACTTGACACTCCTTAAGTATCAACCAACAACTATATTTGACGTTCATAATATGTCAACAAATTTATATACTTGACACCTGAAATGTGTCAATCCTTGCACTATTCTTGACGTTTGCATCGTGTCAATTAATTAATTGTTCTTGACGCTTCAAACACGTCAAACAATTTATGTTTTGACAGATATAGAATGTCAACTATATATATATAGAGTTAACGTTTATACGACCGTTAAGTAAAAATACATTACTTGACACTAGTATAGTTGACAATTTTAGAACCGTCAAGTAATGGTCTACTTGACATTCAACAAGCGTCAAATAATGTCTTTTTTGTAGTAGTGTGTATTAAGATGGATTCTCAATTGAGACTAGGAATATATGTTGAATTTAATTTCCCATCAATGATTAGATATCTCGATCCCCTGATGGGTGATATGTCCACTGCACAGCTTGCTAATTGTCATTGATGAGACAAATTTTCCAACATTAGGGGGAGAAATTGAGAGAAGTTGAAAAATGAAGGAATTGAAAAAATGAAGCCTAATAGGCTCTTATTGTCTCATTTATAAATCTCCATAGAGATTTATGTGAACTGGAAGTTCAAATCTTAATGTGAATTAGAAATTCAAATCTCAATATGAACTAGAAGTTCAAAGAATAATTCAACTGCAAATCAATTGTAAATACATTTACAGATGTTGAGAAAGTTATTAAGTTGCAATTGCACCGTCAATTATTAGTATCATGATACAATGTTTTGTCACAACTAATAAGTTTACACATGCCAGAAGCATGATAGAGCAATGAGTTCCAGATATAAAAGGTCTTCGAAAATAAGTATTGAATACTTGAAATAACTCAAGTGAGCATATGAGTTTCTAGAAGAAATCTCAAGTTTGACTAGTCAAAGGAAATAAATGGTAACTGTGCATAATGAAGAGGTCTCGATAAGTAATGTCATGACATAAAAATGATGGAACAAAGAGGATATAGTTTTTGACAAATATTATTGATGAAAATGAGATTTTACGATCTAGATCTGTAAAAGATTGTCGACATGGAAAGGATTGGCTTAAGTGGAAAGAAGCAATCCAAGTAGAATTAATTCTACCTCCTTTTTAAAAACGATCTAGATCTGTAAAAGAATGTCGACATGGAAAGGATTGGTTTAAGTGGAAAGAAACAATCTAAGTAGAATTAATTCTACCCCCTTTTTAAAAACGTGAAGTTTTTGGGCTTGTAAGTCCATACACCTAAAGGTGTAAAACCAGTTAAATAAAATGAAAATTTCTTTGTAAAAGAAATGAAGAAAATGAGCTCACAAGTTATAAAGCAAGACTTGTTGCGTAAGTATTCTTACAAAGGCCTGATAATGATTATGACGGTATATATTCTCAATATGGTGGATGCAATAACATTTAGAGATATCTAATCAACATGATTATATATGAAAATTTTGTCATGCATATATGAGATGTAGATAATGAATATTATATGAAAATCCCTTAAGGATTAAAAATTTCATAATCATATACGTGAAATTTAGAGAATTCTATACGATTGAATTACAAATATCTTGATATGGATAGTCCGGACAAATGTGATATAATCGTCTGAGTGACTGCTTGTTGAAAAAAAGTACAAGAATAACCCTATTGTTCATGTGTTCTTATAAAGAAATCACAGTTGGGTTTTGTTGTTATTGCTGTGTATATTAATGACTCGAATATTATTGGAACTCTGAGAAGCTTTCAAAATCAATTAAATATCTTAAGAAAGAATTTGATATCAAAGATCTTGGAAAGACAGTTTTGTCTTGGTCTGCAAATGGAACATTTAATTGATGAGATATTTATTTATCAGTCAACTTATATAGAAAAGATTTTGAAAATTTCAACGATAGTTTGACCACTCAATGTGAATTATGACATATTTCGTCCTTAAGAAGATAATGAAGAACTATCTGGTCTTGAAGTACGATATCTTATTGCAATATGTGTGTTTATGTATATTGCTAATAATACACAACTTGATATTACATTCAGTAAATTTATTAACTAGATATAGTTCTTCTTTCACAAAAAAATATTTGGAAAGAGTTATGTATGTGCCATGTTATCTTTGAGGAATGATTTATATGAGTTTATTTTATTAAATTAAATCGGATCTTGATCTCGTTGGTTATGCAGATGCAAGATATTTATTTAATCCCCACAAAGCTAGATCTCATACAGGTTATATATTTACATGTGAAGGAACTCGTATATCATGGTGATCGGTAAAGTAGGTCATTACAACCATTTCTTCAAATCTTGTTTATGATTTTTCAATTCATGAGGCAAATCGAGAATGTGTACTGTTGAGATCAATGACTCAACATATTCGTGAAACATGTGGCTTTTCTTGTGGCAAATATCGTCCAACGACATTATACAATGACAAACATAGCATGAATCAGAGAAGGATATACCTAAGGAGATAAACTGAAATATGTCCCACTAACACTTTTCTACAATCATGATCTTGAAGAAAATAGTGATATCACTGTTTGACAAATCTCTTCAAAAGATGCTTTAGCATACTTATATACAAAGGCATTCTATACGATAACATTTGAGAATCTGATGCATAACATTGGAAGGTAACGACTTAGAGATATCAAATGATGTTTCCATGAGGAGGAGTAAAACACTGCACTCTTTTTCCTTTGACTAAGGTTTTTTCCCACTGGGTTTTCCTAGCAAGGTTTTTAACGAGACAGTTGTTAAAGCATGTAAATAATGTACTTTTTTCCTTCATAGGATTTTTTCCCATTGGATTTTTCATATGAAGGTTTTAACGAGACATATTTACATATAATGGATATCTAAGGGGGAGTGTTATGAATATATAGATATCCATAACTCATAATACATATGAGTTACTAAAGTTTCCGTTACTCAAAAGAGTTTCATGAATCTTATGAATGTCATCTCATAAGTTACTACTTTTGTATTTAGTATCCTTGTAACATACTCCCATCACTACAACAATTTTGGCATTTCATGACAGTTTATTCAATCTAAAAATTAGAAAAAAATTTAAAAACTGTCATAAAATCTAAAAACACATATTTTTATGTGGAAAGAAGATGATTTTTAAGTTATAAACAAATTATGACAATTATTAACATTCTAATAATTGTCATAAAAAAATTATGACAATTTTAATAATTGTCATAAAAAGATTTACACTTAAAGGGTGATATTTCAATTTTTATAAAATTATGACAATTTAAAAAATGTCATGAAAGATAAATATGATTAATTTGAAAATATTTAGAATTTGAAACAAATTAGAGGTTAACTTATAATTTTGTGAGGTCTGATTTATAGTTATGGAAAAGTAAAGGGCTTATTAAAAAATAATAAATAATAATAATAATAATAATAAATCAAGTTTTGGTGCCCTAATTTTTTTCCCTTTCTTCCTTGTTATCGACAGATTGCAGGCGCCAAAATCCCATGGCCATTTACCTCTCAGAGATTTTCGAACCTAGCTTCGGCCCTTCATCTGCGAAAATCGATCGAGCTTTCTAGCTCTTGATGCTAATCGTGCGTCTCATCTCCATGAAGTCAACTACTCTTGAAGCTATCCCTTAGGCTCGATTTCTCCGAATTTACGCTCTTTGGTTTGATGATTTTAAGTAAGGTTCGAACTCTTGATCTCTCTTTTTAAGTTATTCTGACAGCAAGCTGTAGTTTGTGGGTTTTATGTTCATTTTCTTTGTTTGTTGCTAGCTGGTTGGGTTGCATTATTTTGGAGTTCGAAGCAAGGGCTGTCGTTCTCGTTTTTTAGCCAAGAGTGGGTTGTTTAGGCTCTTGGTTTAACTGTATTTGAATGGAACCTGGGTTTTTCTAGTTTACTTGCTCCCTCGAATCCTGTTTTATTTTTTCCAATTTTCGAAATCTAAGAACGAGGTATTGTTTCCATTTCTTCTTCCCTAACGTCAGTAGTAGCTGTGAGTTTTTCATTAAATGAGCTAAAAAGGAAAAGCTGAATTTTAAAATAAAAGCTCATTAAGTTAATTAAAAAGATAAAAGGTTTTTGTTAAAAAAAAAAAAAGAGTTTTTCATTTAGTTGAAATAGAGATGGGGGCTGGAATTTGGTTGAGGAAGGGAGGGCCATTTAAGTGGTTTTAAATAAAAGAAGGGAATTTCTTTTAAGTTAAAATAAAAAGAAAAGAACATTTAAAGAAAAGAAACAATAAAAAAACAAAAAAAAAACCCAAACCCTCTTCTCTTTTCTTCTTATTCTCCATCTTCATCCTCTTCTTGACTCAGACGCCGCCGCCCTGCCCGTCAGCTGCTGCCGCCGCTCATCGCTATCGCCGTCGTCTGCTGCCGATCATCTCCGCCATCGCCATATCTGAGCCGCTGTAAGCAGAGCAGCGAGCACACACCTCCGCCCCACGTCGTCTGTTCAATTAGTTTCAACATTTGAGTTAGCGATGTTATTGTTTATTTCTGTTTTTATTAAATGGTTTCTCTTCAAATTGGCAGAGGAATGGTTTGGAGAGCTCTAGTTTTTCCTTTCTTTTTATAGGGTTTGATTTGTTGGTCCATTGCCGCTTAATTGTCCCTTTCTATGCAGAAGCTTGAGGTTCAGAAGCATTCAGTCTCTTAATCAAGCCTCCATTAAAAAAAATTGAGGTTCTCTCTTTTTTACTTTTTTCTTTTAAAAGATGTTTTGGGTTTTTCTTTTTTTAGAAGATTTTAAAGTGTGTGAGAAAGTTAATTGAGTATTGTTCTTTTAGTTTTAATAATGTATGATATG
>JBBMKA010006599.1:0-10107 GCA_037833695.1 Sechiopsis laciniata | reverse complement strand
TCCAACATATTAATTACTGTGATCTCTTAATTAAATAATTATTTATAATTAATTTATCAAATAAATTAATTTCTCCTCATTAATATTTATTTAATAAATATTAAGTTAATATATCTAATATATTAATTAGCAAGTTTAATAAATTAAACTCACATAATTAATATGTGAATTTGAACTCTTCAAACTCACTCTCTATTAAAACAGTCTACCAACAAGTATGAGCTAGCTTGGGGACCGGTGGACCTATAGGTTGAAAGCTACAACAACCTGAGATCCAATCTCTATTCGTTAACATCAGGCTTATTCTATTAAAGGCCCGTATTGAACTCTTTTGCACTATAGGACAAGTTAACGTCCACGGATATAATCAGTCATCTGTCATATGATCGTTCACGAGCTTATTCGTAATTCACAGCTGGGATAAGAAATCTGTTCTACGCCTGTGATTAAATCTTTTTCCTTAAATGCCGCTAATTCCTCTAATGAACAAGTGTTTATAGTTCAACTATAAATCAATGTCCTCTCGAGCCAATGAGAGGCGGGATCCCTTTGTCCAAGCCCCAGAATCAGTTCTTAAGGGAACACATCTTCCTCAAATTTTGGGAAGACGTGAATTCATTTTTGTGACGTTGCATTCCTAGCCACTCACTACGGAAATCTCTAAAATGGAGAGCTTATTGACCCAACGCTATTTGACTGGTCTCACCCATACACATCAAAGGACGCTTTCATAAACCAAGAGTTCACAACCCACTCAGGATTTAGATCACATCGACATGCAATCATCCTTAGTGAAGTAGTTGATACGATTCTATAATGGAATTACTAGATCGATCATAAAACTTCTAGTCCTGTCTTATGCAAAAACTCCTTTTTACATAGGCACCCCCACTCACATGTCTCCACATGAACATCTAGGATCAAGTTATTTGCAACCTTTGCAAAGCGGGTCATACCAACAATGTCACTAGGACTTAGGCGCCCAGCCTTAGACCATATACTTAGACGTTTTAGGTTATTAACTTGGAACTAGATCCACTTGTATGTCTCACATACTTGTCCAAGTGTATCGAAATAACCATTGGTATATCTCTATAAATCCAATTAATGCGATAAAACTGAATGACGTTTGTATATTAAATGCATAATTAATGAAAATAATAACCTTTATTAATAACCAAAATATAACATTAAATGCTTGTTCTTTAAATACAAACTACTAGGTGTTTAGGGCACAACCCCTAATAATCTCTCACTTGTACTAAAGCCCTAGTAAGACTCGTTATATGTAAAGCCAAACATCAAGCTCACACTTGCTCTAGATCGTAGGAGACACTTCTCGTAGATCCAAACTCTTTAGGTGACCCTCAAACACTTTAGCTGGGAGTGCCTTTGTAAAAAGATCAACAACATTGTCAACTGTGTTAATCTTGGTGACAATAACTTTGCCCCTATGATCTCTTTAATGAGGTGATATTTCCTCTCTATATGCTTCCCTCATTTATGGCTTCTAGGTTCCCTAGAGTTAGCCACAGCCCTATTATTATCACAATATAAAGTGATCGGCTTATCCATACCCGGAACCACTTCCAAATCTGCTAGGAAGTTTCTCAACCATATTGCCTCTTTTGCTGCTTCACAAGCAGATTCGTACTCATCTTTCATAGTGGAGTCTGCGATGCATCCTTGCTTGATGCTTCTCCAAACTACAACTACACTTTTGAGGGTGAATACTGAACATGATGTGGACTTCCTAGAGTCCTTATCAGTTTGAAAATCAGAGTCTGTGTACCCAATAAGGATCAAATCCTTAGGATTGTACACGATCATATAATTTCTCGTTCTCGTAAGATACTTGAAAATATTCTTAACTGCAATCCAGTGATCCATTCCTGGATTTGATTGATATCTGCTGACAATACCTATTGCATAGCAAATGTCAGGTATTGTACACAACATAGTGTACATCAAGCTCGATACTACTGAAGCATAGGGTATTGATAGCTCTAAAATAGAGCATAAATGAGGCTAGTTTATTACGCATTTTTTCTAAGGTTCAAGGGAAATAATCGTGCTATAAAAGATTCAATGCAAGTAAACTGTTAGAAATCATATGCATTCATCATTTAGTGCATTTGAGGCTCAACATTGCATTTTAGAGTAAAAGAGTGAATAAACTGTGCTAAATGCGATACAATGTAGGAAATGCAGAACTTAGGCGCTGCAGAACAAATCAACGCAAACAGCGAAATAAAAATGCAACACAGTGCAGTCTCAAGGCGGGTTCGAGGAATCACGCCAATAAGGAAAGAACAAAAAATCAATCAAGCAATCAATTTAGCGTAAATTAAGAAATCCCAATAGAAATCAAGGAATCCTATATTAATGAAGATATTCCATCTCACCCGAACTTGCGAGCCAAGAAAATGAACTCTATAAATAGCAAGAAAGATGGTGCAATTAGAGAGCTGGTGAGGATGGCAAAAACTGATAGGTTGGCCAAAAGCCAATCTACGTAAACCAGAACCGGTGGTGTTCGTAGGAGTCGATGACAAGGAGTCTGCACACTTCACAACTGCGCCAATTCTTATCTGTTATTTTAATGTTTTTATTAGTTAGGAGTAGATTATAGAACTGTTACAAATTTTAGTAATGAGATATCCAAATTTCTATTATTATTGGTTGTTCTTTTCTATGTCTCACTAGATAGGAGCTATGGTGATTATTCGTATGTAGAATGCATGTTGACATTGTAGGTTCTTAGCTTTTATCAGGTGAAATTTTACTTTTACGTATGTGTCGATTAGCTACCCAGTATGCTAACCTTCAGTGAACTCAAAAGAGGGAGCTGAAGGTAGGTCTAGTATGTTACGATAGATTCATCGTGAGAACTCTCGCATGATTTGAGGAGTTAGGAATAACCTTACTATCGCACGCGTCACCCAAGTTTAGTATGAATAACTGCTGTGGAAGCTGAGTTAGTCATAAATCATTGAGTGCAAAAAACACTTATTAAGATAGGGAAGTGTGAAATCTAATTACCATTATTGCATATTTAACGTCTTCTATATCCACATTTTTCACCTATGCTCATTTGTTTATTGCATATTTAGAGTCTTAAAAAAAAAACTCAAATCAACCATCACTTCATGCTTTTTATTTACTTGGACAACTCTTAAATTAGTAAAAATAATTCTAGACCTCAATCCCTGTAGAGATCGATAATTTACTTATTACTTGCTGCAATCTAACCGCAGATACTTGCATGTAGCAATTTCGAAGCCATTCTTAGCAATAAGTTAAGCTTAAAATCCATTCATTACGTAGTTATATCGAAACGATTAACAAATTGCAGTTCAAGTTTTTGGCGCCGTTGCTGGGGATTGATTATTTAGGATTAGGATTATTAGTTTAGGAGTAGTTTTACACTAACCAAAAGGTTAAAAACTTGTATTTCAGAGGAACTGAGATTCGAGACTCATCAACCAACAGGGAAAGAAGTCCCAACACATTACCAGAAGCAGCAATCATCACAGATGGCATATAATCACTTTGTGAATCAGTATTGGAGCAACAATATTACCTCGCCGCACACATTCAATAATCAGGCTATGTGGAGGAAACCAACATTACAATTTTCAATTCAGCGTATCCTAATTGGGCGAATTAGACGCAGTTTGGAGGAGACAGTTGCAACATTTTTCAAGGGCAAATTGATGTGTAGGGAGGACGCATCATGGACTGTATGAGAGAATATAGGAGTCATAAACCTGGATACTCGATGTATAACTATGAGCGATCTCTTAGAGACATAGATATGGAAGATGAAATGTAGTTTAAACGTTAAAATTGGATGAGGGAAAATGGAATCATTTCCACACCTTAGGAACCAAATTGCAAAACTAAATCCGCATTGAAGGAAACACTTAAGAAAAGCACAGCCAACAAAGAGGTTACAAAACCCGACGATACATTTCTAATGGTCAAAGCACTTAACAAGGTGGCCACAGAGGTAATCGAGCATGAACTCTCATGGAAAGATTTCAGATTAACCATCATAAAGAAGAATGAAGAGGTCCTAGTTTTAAGGCGCGCAGCAGAAGATGAAGAGCAAAGGATGTGATATCAGCAACAGGAAGAAGCTTGGACAAGGTTCGCCAACCCAGCAATTCCAGAAGCTATCAGTAAATAGGAGATTGTGAGTGAGAACGAAGAAGGTCCCAATATTGATGCTGTGCAAAATCCAAGTGATGACAGTCATAGCGAGGATGCCAATCCTCAACCAATTAGCTTCGTGAGTAATGAGCCTACAATAAACAGCACTGATGTTCTAGCATAATCCAGTCAGATGAAGGAAGAATCATCAGATCTGCAGGAGAATATAGATAGCAATAAATCACTAGCAATAGTGCTAAGTGTTTTTAAGCTATCATGCTCGCAACTGCATAAGGAATTAATCAGTTGAGGAAGTGACGAACGGGCAACCCAATTGAGCATCATTTTAAAGCTCTGCACCCTATCAACTATGACATTGGTAGGAGGAACATGCATTAAGGCGCATGACGGAGTAAGACAAGAGCAAGCTATCAAGATGGTTTCACTCTAAAAATATACAAATGGCCTAAGAAAGAACAAATCGCACTGGACGAAATTAGCATAAAGAATTCTGCCCAAGTTCTGCTCAGCAGCATTCCTGGAATGAAAAAATCCAGTATTTCTGACTTTGTGCAAAATCTTACAGCATTTTCCTTATTTCGTAATTTAGACTAGGAAGTTTTCTTTTCAAATATGCAATTTTTGTTTTTAGTTATTTCCATATATTTTCTTTACTTAATTTTGGAAAGGATTGGTACGACAATTAGCGCAAAATTTTTTATTCAGTTTTAAAATTTTCCTTTCGTGATTATTCTTTCGTTGCACAAGGATATTCGATTTTTTTAAGAATATTATATAAACCTTGTAAAAGAAAGGAACAATCACCACATTCTAGCCTGCATTTTTAAGATCCAGAGATCCTGCTTAGAGTTTTACTCTCTTGTAGCCAATGGCTTCAACCCATAAAATATGTAACAAGTTAGCAAAGGGGAAGTTGGATGCAGAGCGCAAAAGATTTCGAGACTCAACGCCTCCAATACGTGGGGTCAAGAAATCGTCTGCTGATGAAATCGAGTGTGAGCATGGAGGAAGTTTACACCGTCGGTAAACTAGGAGTGAGAAATTCTTTAGAAAAATAGAGAAGAGTGGACAACAACTGGTTAACACTCCCTATGTCTCTATAAGTAGCGAAGATGAAACACCACCTTTGGCAATAGAGTACCTAGATTTAGTAGACATACTAGGCAAAGATTATTTACGACAAAGGGTAGATAAACGGGCACAGAAGGCCATCAAGAAGGAACCTACGAGCGATCATGAAGAATCCATAAAGGAGGATCCTGAGGAATATGAGCCATGTGGTGAGGAAAAGGATGCCAAAGAGACTGAAGTAAGTGGAAAGGAAATGCAACCCCCGAGATATTATAGCTACAACATTCAATCTATGAGAGCGAGTGTATTGCCAGTAATTCCTAAGCACAGACTAAGGTACAGATGTGTTCGCGAAGGCGCAACCATTATGTCCATTGACGCCTAGGACAATTATATTTTTTTAAAAGATAAAGAATTCTCGCTCGAGCAAGGTTTGGATGGAATCTCAAAAGAGACAATTGGAAAAATCAAAGAGTTGTGGTGGATAGAGTATTTTAATCCAAGTTTGAATGCAAGAACAGAGTGGGTACGAAAATTTTATGCAAACTTGAATGAAGAAAGGCCACCGATCTCATGGGTGGATGGTCAAGAAATTGATTTTCGAGCAACTACATGGAACAGAGCATTCGCACTCCCTAATGATCTTGGAACATATTGTCAAAATCTGATGGACTCTCCTACAGAGTATCAAACGTAAGAATGTCTGGAAATGATAGGCACAACAGGAGCAGAGTGGAACGATCCAACATCATTCCAAGCATTATGGTTTAAAGACGAACTGAAGGATTGGCTGAAACTCATAAGAACATCGATCATTCCTTTAGCCAATGAGGTTCTAGTTCGGGAGGATCAAGCAATGTTGTTATATGCGATCAAGCATGGATGCACATCAATTTATGGCGGATATTAGAAAAGAAAATGCAGAGGTATGCTGATGAGATGCCAGAAAAGATGTATTTCTCATTCGCAATAACAAAACTATGTGTCGATCAAGGTGTCCGACCAAAACTTCTGGACAAAGTCTTACGCATTCTCCCAACAAGGGAAGAAGAAGGGAAGGAAACTTTGTCTATAAAAGAGCTAGCAGAAAGAATCGAGCGAATCTTCGCCTTGATGCAAGACTATTAGACTTATGCGAACGAGCATGACAACCTATTTCTGAACGAAATCATAGCATTGGAGGGTTACTCTAAGTGTCTTGAATTTCCACAGCATATGTTAAATGAGAAAATAGGCAAGGATGACAAAGGCACCAATGCAAACAACTGATGGAAGTCCCACTTTTTATCTTTCTATTTTTAGCAATTTTAATATTACTTGTGTATGCATTTCATGATAGGATGCAGTAGTTTAATTTAATTATTTTCAGTATCGCATGCATCTCATTTTAGGATGAATTTATTATTTTCCTTTATTTGAATAGAAGTCGAATTTTACTTTGAAAGTTTAGCGCTAGCATTATTATCTCAAATCTAAATTCTAGTGTGAAATTCGTTTTCTTTAGAAGAATTCTTAAATTCTCTTAGATTTAAACCTAGCACCAAAATAGTCTTTATCGTGCATGGCAGAAAGAACCAAAAAGTTACAAAAGAGTCTTTGAGCTTGAGATAGTGTACTTAATTGTGGAAATAATTAAGTTTGGGGGAACTAAGCCTTACCTTCATTGCGAACAGTGAATATTTTAAGTTTGGGGGTGACGGCAAGCCCGCGGAGTGTCTACAAAGAGTGGAAAAAGTGAGCAAGTAGCATTGCCAAAAAAAAAAAAAAATTGTGCAAAATAAAGATCAACACATTTTAGGCAAAATAAAGACAGAAAAGAGCGAATAGCTGTAGGAATTCTCGGAGTACTCTGCTATCTACCAAAGCGCAAGGTTAAATTCTTTTGCTTAGATGAAATGCTTTATGCTAAAGAAGATCACTCTAGGAACTACAGAATTGTAGATATAAGTGCAACCCAAGAGAAATGCGTAAAGCACAAGCGGAAATCCTTAAGGGATCTGGAGACTTAAATAACAGTTTTGACAAAATGCATTGGCCAACCTTAGTTATAGAAGTATTTGCATACAATAAATTGAGCAATAGGGAATACTTGTAATGAGGAACAATCTGCCAGTCATGATAGGGAGGATTTTGGAAGCGAACATGAATCTTTAGGAAAGTTTGAAAATTGATAAGAGAAGGAAGTTTTATGCTAGGATTATGAGATGCAATAAGACCTGCTAGAGTTATGCTTAAAAAAAGGAAGCTGACTTAGAAAAAAAATGCAGATACCTAGATCACACATTGCTTGGGACAAGCAATTATTTAAGTTTGGGGGTTTCACAGCTCTCAAATAGAGCATAAATTAGGCTAGTTTAATATGCATTTTTCTAAGGTTTAAGGGAAATAATTGCGCTATAAAAGACTCATTGCGAGTAGAACTGTTAGAAATCATATGCATTCACCATTTAGCACATTTAAGGCTTAGCATCACTTTTTAGAGTAAAAAAGTGAATAAATTGTGCTAAATGTGATACAATGTAGGAAATGTAGAATTTAGGCATTGTGGAACAAATCAATGCGAACAACTGAATATAAATGCAACACGATGTAATCTCAAGGAGCGTTTGAGGAATCATGCCAATAAGGTAAGAACAGAAAATCAATCAAGCAATCAATTTGGCGTAAATCAAGAAATCCCAGCAGAAATCAAGGAATCCTATATTGATGAAGATATTCCAGCTCACCCGAACTTGTGAGCCAAGAAAATGAACTCTATAAATAGCAAGAAAGAATCTACAATCAAAGAGCTGGTGAGGGTGAAAAGAATTGGTAGGTTGGCAAAAAGTCAATTTGCGTAAACCAAAACTAGTGGTGTTCGTAGGAGCCGATGACAAAGAGTCTGCACCCTTCACAACCACACCAATGCCTATATGTTATTTTAATGTTTTATTAGATAGGAGTAGAATGCATGTTGACATTATAGGTTCTTAGCTTTTATCTGCTAAAAGTTTACTTTTATGTATGCGTCGATTAGCTACCCACGTATGCTAACCTTCAGTGAACTCAGAATAGGCAGCTGAAAGCAGGTCTAGTATGTTACGATAGGTTCATCGTGAGTACTCTCACATGATTTGAGGAGTTAGGAATAACCTTATTATTGCATATGTCGCCCATGTTTAGTATGAATAACTGCTGCAGAAGCCGAGTTAGTCATAAATCATTGAGTGCGGAAAATACTTATTAAGATAGGGAAGTGTGAAATCTAATTACCATTATTGCATATTTAGCATGTTCTATATCCGTAGTTTTCACCTATGCTCATTTGTTTATTGCATATTTAGAGTCTTAGAAAAAAAAACCCAAATCCACTATCACTTCATGCTTTTTATTTACTCGCACAACTCTTAAATTAGTAAAAATAATTCTAAACCTCAATCTCTGTGGAGATAAATAATTTACTTATTACTAGTTGTAATTTGATCACGTATACTTTCGTGTAGCTATTCCAAAGCCATTCTTAGCAATAAGTTAAGCTTAAAATTAATTCATTACGTAGTTATATCAGAACGATTAATAAATCACAGTACAGGTATCTGTCTCATTCCCTCAACTTCTTAAGGTGTCTTAGGACTATTATCCTTAGACAATGAGATTTCATGCCTAAAAGGTAAATGACCCTTCTTGAAATCCTTCATCACATACCTGATAAGCATCTTGTCAATATATGACACCTGAGACAAGGCTAGCGTTCTCTTGCACCGATCCCTTATTATATGGATCCCAAGGACGTACGAAGCGTCACCCAAATCCTTCATCTAGAATTGGTTAGCTAGCCACTGTTTGATATCAGTCAACGCTCTCACATCATTTCCAATGAGTAAGATGTCATCTACATATAATAATATGAATGCTACTTTATTGTCATTGATTTTCTTGTAAACACAAGGCTCATCAACATTCTTCTCTAAACTACATGATTTAATTTCATCATCAAATCTCTTGTTCCAAGATCTAGAAAATTATTTCAATATATAAATGAATTTAACAAGTTTGCAAACTTTTTGCTCTTATCCTTTGAACTCAAACCCCTCTAGTTGGTTTATGTAGATATCCTCTTCAAGATTGTCATTTAAGAATGTAGTCTTGACATCCATCTTCCATATCTCATAGTCAAGTAATATGAAGCAATGGATAAGAGGATCCTTATAGACTTTAACATAGCAACAGGGGAGAAGGCTTCTTCATAATCCACTCCTTCTCTTTGAGGAACCCTTTGCTACAAGTCTAGCTTTGAAGGTTTGCACTTCCCATCTACACCACTTTTTCTCTTGTAGATCCACTTGCATCCAATAGGCCTTACATCCTTTGGTGCATCTATGAGTGACCAGACTGAATTGAAGTACATCGATTCTATTTCGAGGTTCATGGCTTTTATCCATTCTTCCTAGTCAATATCCTCCATTACCTTTCTAAAAGACTGAAGATCTTCAACATTATCCTAGATAATGTTGTGTGTCTCCAAGAGACCTACATAAGGAATTGGATTATTTCTAATCCTCCCACTACATCAAGACTAACGTCTTTCTTGACTGGGTGGAATTTGTATGTCAAATCCCAAGGATTCATCAACTACCATAGTTGATGAGTTTCCAACATCCAATGCTGCTGAGCTTTCAACAACCTTTGTTGACCCTCTTGCAACAACACTTGTTGTAGGATCTATAGTATTATTGGAAGACAAATCTTTCAACACTACTACTCATAGCTCTCAAATATAGAATTATTTTAGCTAATATCTTATTATATTCTAAAGTTATTTGTGCATTAATTGAATGAACTTTAGAGTTAGAATAGCATTAAGATGGGAAATTCATATAA
>JBBMKA010006598.1:0-10107 GCA_037833695.1 Sechiopsis laciniata | reverse complement strand
TTTGTTTTTTGTAGTAAACAACCACTGTTAACCACTCTTCAACCCCTCTATCAAATCTCACATTAAATTTTATTAAATTTCACATCAAATTTATCATTCAACCACTAGTAACCTCAATCCCCAAACAAGTAGTTGATTACTCAACTACTATTAATCTCAATCCCCAAATTAGTAGTTAATCACTTCAAACTACTATTAACCACTTCATTCTCTTCCACTCCACTCCACTCTTTACTACAAAAAACAAACACATCCTTAGAGATGAAGAGAGGTTCTCAAAAAAAATAAACAAATAAATAAATAAGAGATAAAGAGAGAGTTGTCGTTCCTGTAAGGGTATTTGGATGGAGATGTTCCAATGAGATTTTCAATCACTTTCCAAAAGCTGAATAAATCAATCACTTTTCAAAAGTCGGATCTAAATAAGTTATTGTAATCACTCAAAATAATCACTCGTTTTTAACTATTTATTTCTAGCAACTAAAAATAAGCATTCATTTCTAATCACTTAAAATAACCCTTCATTTTAAAATCACTCAAAATAACCACTTATTTCTAACTTTTTATGCAATTTTTCATTAGGTACTTAGAATATTTGATGATTAATATATATATATATATAGGAGAAATATTTACATCATGTCCAGGATATATAAAATAATGTCCACCTATGTGGCCCAAAATTATAATAGACATGGTTTAGGAAATAAAAAAAAGGAGTGAAAAAACATGGACGTTAATATTAAAATATAGGCCACATAGGTGGGTATTATTTTATATATAATGCCCGGACATGATGTAAATATTCATCTATATATACATAACATTATAAAATTTGATTAAAAAACATTATACTATTTGCAATTAATATTTTAAAATAAAATTTTATTATATGGTTTGTTATATTTTAATATTAACGTCCATGTTTTTTCACTCGTTTTTTTTATTTCCTAAACCATGTCTATTATAATTTTAAATTGACAAAATTTTTATTTATAACAATCTTTTATGTCATGACACATTTAAGCTTTTTTTTCTTTTGTAACTTTAAATTGATTAAATTTTAATTTATAATGAGCAATTATTAAAGTTAGTTTTTAACATATTATATATATCAATCTACATAAATTAATAAGTTTGAAAATACAATCGCTAATATGAAATAAAATAAAAATTTGAATTAATATAATATTTTAACAAATAATAATCTTTTTTATTTCGTTGTCGATCAATAAATTTATTTAAAAAATGAAAAATATAATTTTTTAAAAAAGATCGAGTGTTATTTATTTCGTTAGAAATCTATAAATTTTAATTTTTCAAGAATTTTCCATTCTTTTTTAAATTCAATTAGAATTAAAAATGTAAAATACAATATGTTAACATTATTAGAATACTTTTAAAAAAATTGAATAATTTAGATATTTATATAAATTTCCAAAACATAATAATTAGAAGAGAAAAATTGAAAAATAAAAGATTATGTACAAATGAACAAAAAAATTATTATAAAAATTGTCCCTATAAATAAAATTAAATTAAAAAATAACATATAACACCTCCTACAAAATCTCTATCAAAACGAATTATTCTTGCAACTCCTCTACCAAAATTTTCATCAAAACGAGCTTTCCCTACTACTTCTCCACCAAAAAATTTCATCCAAACGAGCTATCGTCTGCAACTCTTCTATAAAAAAAACTTCATCCAAACGAGTTATTGTACAAATCCCAATTTCTACTATCTCAAAAAAACTCCTCATTCTAAATTGCTCCTACAAATCTCCATCGAAACGGCATCGTAGGAGTCGGTAGAATTTTTTTATTGAAGAAAATAGTGGAATGGAAAGGAGTTGCAATGAAATTTTTGCACCATCGATAGAAGAAAGAAAAACTCTAAGCATACTTCTATTTGTTGAATAAATTACTTAAATGTAATTTTAATGTATTTAGAATATTATTAATTGAGGTTATAATTAAGGAATTAATGAGTCTTTAATTATGGAGGAGATTAAGGAATTAGTAGATCTTTAATTTAGGAATTAGTGGGAAACATTTTTGGTACATGAAAAGCCAAAAATGGAAAATTCTTAGAGACCAAGTTTGTAATAGGGTTATAAATAGAGTGCTCATTTCTTTGTGAAAAGAAGAGCAAGAGCAAGTGCGAGAGAAAAAGAACAAGAAAGCAAATAGAGAAAGAAGAGAAATTGAGAAATAAAGAAAAGTTTGTAGAGAAATTCGAGTGTCTTGTCTCTCCAATCACGAAGCGAAAAGCTTACGCGATTGTTTATTTATTCGCTTTTTGTCATTAACAAATTGGTATCAGAGCCGATGGCGAACATGACGGGTCAAATTCCACTGCTACGATTGACAAAGCCGAATGACGAGAATTAGAGCATCTAGATGAAAGCTCTTCTTGGCTCCCATGATGCGTGGGAGGTAGTCGAAGAAATCTTTCCAAAACCAGCCGATACCACGGGTTTTAAGGTGAATCAAACCAAAGCGTTTAAAGAGACGAGATTGAAGGATAAAACGGCATTGTACATGTTGTTTCAAGCTGTTGACAAATTGGGCTTTGAGAAGATTGTGAGTTCAACTACTTGAAAAGAAGTGTGGGACACTTTAGAGAAAGTGTTCAAAGGAGCCGACCGAGTCAAGCAAGTGCATCTCCAGACTCTTTGTGGCTAGTTGGAGAGCATAAAGATGAATGAGTCAGAAAGGGTATCTGACTACATCATGCATGTACATACGGTGGTAAACCAACTCAATTGCAACAAAGAAAAGCTAATCGATGCGCGAGTGGTGAAGAAGATCTTGAGATCGTTGACCAACAATTCAAGAATGTGGTGTGCATGATAGAATAGTCAAAGGATCTTGCAACGCTCACTGTTAACTAGCTCGTCGGTTCTTTTGAGGCACACGAGCAACGTAAGAAAAAATAGAAGGAGGAAACGCTTGAGCAAGCGCTTCAAGCCAAGACGTCACTCAAAGACGAAAATGTACTCTATTCTAAACAATTTCAGCGCAAAGGCGGTGGTCGTGGAGGTCGTGGATATGGTCGTAGTGGTCAAAGCAACAATCATGAAGAGAAGGGACAGTCGAACCAACAGAATTGGTGCGAAAGAGGACACGGTCGAGGAAAAGGCAGTAGATCAAATTATTCTAACATCGAGTGTTACAAATGTCACAAGTATGGTCACTATGCGAGTGATTGCAATTCTGAAAAATGTTACGATTGCGAAAAAGTAGGGCATTTTGTAAAAGATTGCAGAGCGGATAAACGAGTTGAAGAAACAACCAACTTGGCATTAGAAGACGATGTGAATGAAGGTCTTCTCTTGATGGCGCATAAAGAAGGGAGTGCCAACAATGATACTTTGTGGTATCTCGACTCAAGGGCAAGCAATCGTATGTGCGATCACGGGCATCTATTCAAAGAGATGCAAAAAATTGAAGATGGTCATGTATTTTTTGGCAATGCGTCAAAAGTGGAGGTAAAAGGCAAAGGTACGATCTCTTATTTGCAGAAGAATAGCCAAATAAAATCGATCCAAGATGTGTATTATGTACAAGATCTCTAAACAAATATTTTGAGTTTGGGGCAACTCATTGAGAAGGATTTTTCAATATTTTTGAAAGACTGACTGTTACACTTGAAGGACAAGCAAGAACGCTTGATCGTTAAAGTTGAGATAGGAAGAAATCGGATATATAGACTGAATTTGAGAAGCGTGGGAGAAAAGTGTTTGCGAGTCGATGTAGAAGATAAGGTATCACTTTGGCATCTTCGCTTTGGACACGTACATCATGGTGGTCCAAAAGAGTTACAAAGAAGGATATGGTGCACGGGCTACCTAATATGGACTACGAGGGAAAGAGTTGTGAAGAATGCACGCTCATCAACATGCGAGAACCTCATTTCAAAAGAAAGCATAATATCAGGCAGAGCAATTGCTCGAGATGATTCATACTTACATATGCAAACCAATTACCCTTGGATCATTCGGCGGTAAAAGGTACTTCATTTCCTTTATTGATGATTTCTCACAAAAAACTTTGGTTTATTTTTTGAAAGAAAAATCAGAAGCATTCGAGGTTTCAAAAAATTCAAAGTGAAGGTTGAGAAAGAAACTGGTGGACAGATCAAAGTTGTACGATCTGATAGAGGTGGCAAATATACTTCGACGGGTTTCATGAAGTATTGCGAGGAGTAAGGAATAAGGCGATTTCTAACTGCACCATACACTTCTCAACAGAATGGTGTGACTGAGAGGAAAAAAAGAACCATTCTTGATATGGTTCGAGAAATGCTGAAGAGCAAAATGATGTCTAAAGAATTTTAGGCGGAAGTAGTTTATGTGCAAAATCGATGTCCACATGTGAAGTTAGGTGATCAGACACCGCAAGAGGCATGGAGCGAACAAAAGCCAACAGTTTTACATCTCAGAGTATTCGGTAGTGTGGCTTATGCACACGTACTAGATGAGCGAAGAACTAAGCTCGAAGATAAGAATAAAAAATATGTTTTTATTGGGTATGATAATCGATAAGCAAGAAGGTGATAATGAGTCCCGATGTGTGAATTAATAAAGAAAGCGAATGAGACTGGAACAATTCGATGGAAGTTAGCATCCAAGTTGGAGAATTATCAATCATCACATCAACAAGTAAGCCAACAAACTCTGAAATAATTGATGATGAAAATGAACCGCAACAATCCAGAATGCAAAGTTTGCAAGATTTATACAATGCAACGAATGAGGGACATCTTGTATGTTTTTTGGCTGATGCTGAAAATATTAGCTTTGAAGAAGCATTGCGAGACAAAAAGTGGTGAACTTCCATGGATGGGGAGATTAATGCGATTGAGCACAATAATACATGAAAGCTGACGTAATTTCCAAAAGTAAGTCAGCTGATTGGTGTGAAGTGGGTATTCAAGAAATAAAATGAATGCGCAAGGTAAGATAGACCAATGTAAAGCACGAATTGTTGAGAAGGGATACAAGCGAAAATTGGGAATCGACTATGTGAAGTCTTTACTCCCGTTGCGAGAATGAAGACAATCTGATTGCTTATTTCTCAAGCGGCTAAATTCAAATGGCCGATTTTTCAAATGGATGTCAAGACGACATTCTTGAATGATGTGCTTGAAGAAGAAGTATACATTGAACAACCACCCAGATATATGAAAGTTCGAGAAGAGAAGAAAGTACTAAAATTAAAGAAAGTGTTTTACAGGTTGAAGCAAGCACCGCGAGCGTAGAATACTCATAGTGATACTTATTTCAAAGAGAATGGGTACAAGCAATATCCCTACGAGCATGTGCTTTACACGAAGCAGAGTGGAGGTAATGCGATATTTGTTGCTCTTAATGTTGATGACCTAATATTTATGGATAACAGTGGTGCGATGATAGAAGAGTTTAAGAGCACTATGACACAAAAATTAGAGATGACAGATTTGGGTTTGCTGAAGTTTTTCCTCGGCTTGAAGGTCAAACAAGGAGAGACAGGTATTTTCGTATCGCAAGAGCAATATGCCAAAGAGATATTGAAGAAGTACAAGATGACGAATTGTAGCCTGGTTTCATTACCTATGGAACCAGTTACAAAACTCTCAAAGTTTCATAGAGGAGAACGTGTTAATGCGAGTAGATATTGGAGTTTGGTGGGAAGCCTTCGCTATCTCACATGCACAATGCCGGATTTCTCATTAAGTGTTGGCATTGTAAGTTGGTTCATGGAGGAGCCAGTTTATTCGCATTGGAAGGCATTGAAGCGAATTCTGCAGTACATCCAAGGAACGGTGTCACTTGGGATGTTTTATTCAAAAGCAGAAGATTACAAGTTGATTGGTACTCTGACAGCGATTGGTGCGGAGACATAGACGATAAAAAATGTACATCGGGATACGTATTCTTTATGGGTAACATAACATTTACTTGGCTGTCAAAGAAATAATCCATCGTGACATTTTTTACATGCGAAGCTGAATATGTTGCAGCATCTTGGTGCGCACGTCATGCGATATGGCTGAGAAATTTATTAATCAAGATGGAGCTAAAGCAACTTGGGGCAATAGTGATTCAAGTTGACAAAAAATCAGCAATTGAATTAGCAAATAATCCAGTGTGTCATGAAAGAAGCCAACACATTGATGTTCGCTTTCATTTTTTTCGAGATCATGTGAAGGAAGGAAGCATGGAATTGCAGCATGTGGCGAGTCTGAATCAAGTTGCGGATATTTTCACAAAACCGTTACCAAAGGCTTTGTTCGACAAATTCAAGAAGATGATTGGCATGACGAATGACAGAAGCATTTAAGTTTATAGAAGAGTTTTGTTGAATAAACTTAAATGTAATTTTAATGTATTTAGAATATTATTAATTGGGGCTATAATTAAAGAATTAATGAGTATTTAATTATGAAGGAGATTAAGCAATTAGTAGATCCTTAATTTAGGAATTAGTGAGAAATATTTCTAGTAAATAAAAAGCTAAAAATGGAGAAATCTTGGAGACCAAGTTTGTAATAGTGCTATAAATAGAGTGCTCATTTTATTGTGAAAAGAAGAGCAAGAGCAAGTGCGAGAAAAAATGAGAGCAAGAAAGAAAATAGAGAAAGAAGAGAAGTTGAGAAATAAAGAAAAGTTTGTAGAGAAATTCGAGTGTCTTGTCTCCAATCACGAAGCAAAAAACTTGCGTGATTGTTTTATTTTATTTGTTATTTTATTCACTTGTCGTCATTAACAAATTGGTATCAGTAGGATAATTCACGGGAATAAAATCTTTTAGATATTTATATCCTATATATATAGACTCAAAATTAAAACTTTTTTAACACATAATGCAACTCACCATATAAAATAAAAGATAAAAATGAGGGGAACGAGTTAGAGAAAGAAACAGAGAAATGAAATAATGGTTATACAAAAATACTAGTCTATTTACAAATTTTAATAGTTTTTGAAATTTGAAAATATAACAAAAGTTTTACATTTTTTTTTTTTTTGTATTAGTAGTAATTCCTTCATCCTGTGTTCGCTCATCCTCCAATGATGTCTCTTTCATGTCCTCCCTATCGTTGCTACATTCGTCTCCCGAACTTTGACCCTTCTCATTTGTTGACTGAACATTGTGAAACTATGATTCTTTATGAGGAATGCAAGCATAAAATCAGCATCATACTGATTAGGGGCGAAGAAATTTATCTCTGTTCTATCATCCTTTTTCTTCCTCCTTCCTTGATTTCTTGGCACGATGCGCAGAAGTCACTTGTTTCCTTACGTTCTCTTCTAGACCCGGCTTAGCCCTTTTTGCCATGCCAGCCCTAGTGGTAGAGACAGCCCCCGAGGACCCATCGTTAGCACTTTTCGATAGCTGGTTAGAAACGCAACTTCACCAGAAAAAATCTAACATGAAACAATAAACACGCACAACAAACCAATTCTATTGAGCAGCCTTAAAGCGTTTTTTTGGATCTGATTACTATTCCGGCCACTTTCAATCGTTTGCTAGCTATAACACGGAAGGTTTGTTATTTAACCTTCGACATATCTTTCGCAATAGTTTTAGTTCTGAGGTTAATAAGCCTATTAAATGGAAAACTACTTAAAAAATCAAGGAAGCAGAATCTCTGCTTTATAGGTATTTTATTTTGGAAACTAACTACTTTAAATCAAACCTGTCGATCCACTTTAACAATCTTTGCTAGAAGTTGACACCGGGAAATTTTTTGGGAAAAATTGAATGGAACTCCGCGACTTGAATGACAAGGAAACTTCACGAGGGGATTTCTAAATGGGTCTCGGTTCTTTGAAATTAGAGTTTTCAACTAAACTTTGTGGACTATGGATATCTGCGTCTATCTTTGGTGTGTAAAATGGGGATGGATGGGTTATGTTTTCTTCAAGCAAATAAAAATGGCTCTTCAACTTCCCATATTTAAAAAACGAGTATTAAAGCCCAACATGGATCCATAGCCCATCAGGTGACTAATCTCTTCCTATTTTATTTAAGTTTAGTCACACCCAATCACATTAATTCTCAAGTATATGTACAGGTTATGGAGGAAGACGTACATATAGTAATCAAAAACACTAAAAATAAACTAGCGAGCGATATTTAAATTTTAAAAAATCTTCTAACAACTTTATTTACTTGATTTCCTAAATGATTAATTAAAAGATTTAATTGTGTTTGGTAATGTAATTTATCATTGTTTAAATTATTTTTTGATTCTAATAGATTCTGAAAGGTCGTTACAAAAAATCTATTTTAAAATATTTATCCAAAAAACGGGTAAAATATAGGGTAGAATTGTCAATTTATTCTAAATTAGTTTCGGAAATGACATGCATTTAAATTTTAAAAAAAATCAGTCATTTTTTTAATGTTAAAATACCATTTTGGTCTTTAACTATGGAAGAAATTCTATTTTGGTTTCTCAACTATCAAAAGTCCAATTTTAATCCTCAAACTTTAAAAAAAAGCTTAAGAATAATCCTTGTTGTTAAATGAAGTTTAACTTTCCGTTGAATGGTAATAAAATATAAAAATATATTATTTATTTCTCTCTCCTAAATTTTTCTCTCTCCTCTTCCCCTCATTTTTTTTTCTCTCTCCCATTTCCCTCATTCGATACTCTGTCCCCAACTTTCCCTTTCTTCAACCCTTTTATCTTCCCATCTTCATTATTGCCAAAGTAATTAATTTTTAGAAATAAAAACTCTCTCTTCAATGGTGACTTGAGAGTTGTGTAAAGTTCCTTGAAGTTTTTACTGTTTTTGTTTCCTGTGAGAATGCAGTGAGAATTTTTTAATATTTAATTAAGTTTAATTTGATTCGTGAGGGGGTGGGTAATTACATAGACCAAAAGAAAGAAGAGAGACTTTGCAAAAGCTCCAAAATGCTGCAAACTATTTTTGAAAAATTAGAGATGAGAAGAGCAATGACAATGGTAGTTGTGGGAGACTGAATTTCGTTTTTGTTCCTATTTGTCTTTGTCTTTCTTTTGCTTTTTAGTTTATTTGTTTAAGTATTAACTTTCTTCCTCGAGCTTTCCTTTTCTGTGTTGTGAAAATTTGAGTGAATTGATTTGATTTTTTAAGTGGTAGACATTGGAACTCAATTTGTTTAATTGAAGGTGGAGAGATCGTTGAAGAAAAGGCTCGGGGATGGTAGAGCCGGTAGTTTGATGTTGGACTTTGAATTATATATTCCGTATTAGAGGGAATGAATGCATCGTTTGCTTTTAGTTAGAGATTATGGGGTTCCACCTCAAAATCAATTGACATCGAAGTAACTCATATCTCTTATAAATGCTTATAGGACTCTTCACTTTTCCAATGTGGGACAACTATGAGATCCTAACATACCCTCTCAAGATGGTACCTCTTTTGAGCTCACCAATCTTGAATCGGATTTCAATTTTATTTTTATTGGACCGATACTCGTTTGGGCTTTATGGGCTCTGATACCATATTAGAGAATATAAAATTCCACCTCAAATTCAATTGGTAATGAGGGAACTAACCCATATCTCTTATAAATGCTTATAGGACTCCTGACTTTTATAATGTGAGACAATTATGAGATCCTAACACTTTTAAATGCTCTCGTATTGAAACTGTGGCTTCATGATGGGAGAGATAAATAGAAAGGTTGAAGAGAGGAAAAGGTTGGGAGGTAGAAAAAATATGAGAGGAAAATGAGAGAGAAATAAATAATATATTTTTGTATTTTATTAATATTTAACGGAAAGTTAACCTTCAGTTTAATACCAAGGATCATTCTTAATTTTTTTTTAAAATTGAAAGACTAAAATTATACTTTTGATAGTTGAGAGATCAAAATGAAATTTCCTTCATAATTGAAGGACTGTATTTTAACATTTTTTTTAATTAGTTTCTAAATTATAGTAAAACAACTAGTTGACCAAAAAAAAATAGTGTCGCAGAACCGCCAATATGCATTTCTTTTTCGTGTCAAATTCCCTGCTTGATCAAACCACCTTGCTTATTATACTTTATATATATACATACATACATATATATATATATATATATATATATAAGAAAATTGATAAAACTTTCTATTTTTTTAA
>JBBMKA010006597.1:0-10109 GCA_037833695.1 Sechiopsis laciniata | reverse complement strand
GCTCATAACAGTAAAGCAAGTAAACAAGAATGCAATCAAAGAAGTCTCGCAGGGTCCACACAACCCTGGCAAGAAATTTTTACCTGGAAATAAGCAGAAATACACAACAGATAAAATGCTCTTCGAGCTACAGATCTAACAAACCTAGCAAGTAACAAGCACAAATTAAATACTGCTATCTAACAGCTCAGAAGCTGAAACGACTAAACAAAGCAAGGCTCGGGAAGGGGTTACCCAAAAACCGAGAAGAACAGGTTCGGCAGCGAGGCCTCGGCAAAGGCAAAGGCGAAGTGAACTCTTGGCAAGGCTTGCGGCGAAGCGACAAATAGCTGGGCGAAGTGTAAGGCTCGACGAGACGAATGAGGAACCGCGAGTCAACGTGGGCAAACAGCTCGTTGTGGCGAAAGGCTCACTGGAGTGAAATCCAAAGCGAAGGCAGCACAACGTTCGACTCGGCCAAGCAAACGACAAGAACTTGACACTTGAGCGTTCGCGGACTCAACTGAAAAATAAATAGGGCGACAGATCTAGATATAAAGCCACGGGAAAATAACCTAGAGAGTGAGAAGAGCTCGGTGAAACGTACCTGAAGTGAACAGGCTGGCTGGCAATCGCGGACAAAGGGGATCTGATGAGCTGCGAGGTGGAAAGCTCGATCTGGGTGAGTCGAAGTTGCGATGTGACTGGATCTTTGCTGCTGTGGCGAGGCAAGGGCTTGCGGCAGATGAGCAGCTGAGCGAGCTGATCGGCGAAGGAGAAAGGAAGAGGTCACCTAGGCTGGTGATCTCGGCTACTGGTGCTCAGCGAAGGCGAAAGGGTTTCAGCGAAGGTGAAAGGGAAATGATGTTCTCAGCACTTGGGAGAAGAAAGAATGAGGAAGAAGAAAACGTGAATTCGGAGAAACGGCTAGGTATTTAAAGTGTCGGCAAAAAGAGAAGGGCTCCACAGGATTGTGACACGTGTCCTCAAGCAGTTCTGGCTTCGAGTCCTGGCGAAGTCACCTTTTTCTTTCTTTTTCCCTTTTTAATCAAAAGAGTCTCCAAAACCCCTCAAACGGCAACACTAGCTCCAAAAATCTAAAACCGAAGGAAAACCTGAACTAAGTAAAATAGAAAGGTCTCAAAACCTTGGATAATTATGAGACTACCCCTAAAGGCAAAATTATCAAAATGCCCTTAGAGGCTCAAACTGCCCAAATGGCCCAACCGAACAACCAAAATGACAAACGAATATACCTGGGGAATCGAAATGGAAAACTGGGCCATTACAATGCCCAAAGCATGGGATCGTTTCAAAATGATCCAGCGAAAGTTCCCACACAACAGACTTCTATGCTGTGTTCAATTCGAATATTTCTACGAAGGGTTGAGCGAAGCTGCGAAAATGGGGCTTGATGCATCAGCAGCAGGAGCCCTTCTCTCTAAGACATATAATCAAGCTGTCAAAATAGTTGAAAGATTCGCCCTCAACACTAGTTAATGGAAAGATGATGTGCGTGCAGAGCCAAAGACAGAAGTTAAAGTCAAATCAGCTAGTGATTCATTATTAAAGCAGCCGGTTGCTGAAATGAGATCTATGTTGTTAAATATGCCAAACTCGAACAACGCCAACTCTCGAGTACAAG
Organism: Sechiopsis laciniata; assembly: GCA_037833695.1. Taxonomy (NCBI): domain Eukaryota; kingdom Viridiplantae; phylum Streptophyta; class Magnoliopsida; order Cucurbitales; family Cucurbitaceae; genus Sechiopsis; species Sechiopsis laciniata. The sequence goes on along the minus strand of JBBMKA010006597.1, from coordinate 8,485 downwards.
GCATTAATTTAGCACATCTCGCAATGGATCCTTGTAGCTTATGCGGTGAAGCACATATGTATGAAGAATACCCACAAAACGCAGTGTCAGTATACTTCGCTCAGGCGAACCGTCACAACAATCCTTACTCGAATACCTATAATGCAGGATGGAGAAACCATCCAAATTTCTCATGGTCCAACAATGCAAATGTTGCGAGCTCCAGCTACTAACCTTACGTGCTAAGACACAACGAGAACCCCCTAGGTTTCGGTGGAACAGTTGACCAACAGGGTCAAGGATGGAACTCGTTCTCGAACCAGCGAAACCAATTCTAACAACAGCCCTTCCAATAAGCTCCAAGTAGTTTGCTAGAAGGTTTGTTAAAGGATTACATAGCGAAGAGTGAATTGAATTCGCAAAACCAACAGATGACTATTCAAAATCAACAGATAGCTCTGAGGAATCTTGAGACACAATTGGGATAACTTGCTACAGAGTTGAGACAGAGGCCAATTGGAAAGTTACCGTCGGATACCGAACCCACAAAATGAGAAGGAAAGAAGCAGATGAAAGACATCTCGGGATTGAAGAAAAAACTGATGATAGAATAGAAGAGCTTTTTGTCGAGTATTCATTGGCAGTTTCACCAGAGCAAAGTTCAAGAGAAAGAGGTGATTGTGAACACGAAGTTTGTAAAAGACGAAACAATGAAATTACTGATAGAGGGAAGATTGATAATGTCATCGGGGTGAAGTTTCACGAGAAGAAACCAAGTTGTTAACACCTAAGGCGATTAGCAAAGAATTGGAATTCATACCTCCACCTCCATTCCCACAACGACTGAAGAAAAAAGATGGGTTGGGATACAAAAAGTTTATGGAAATCTTGAAAGGAATACAGATCAACATCCCGTTAATCAAAGCCTTAAGACAAATGCCCAACTACACCATGTTTCTGAAAGAGGTCTTGCTAGAAAAGAACAGAACAGAAGACTACAAGGTTATTTCGCTGAACGAAGGATGCAGTGCCCTGGTCACTAACAAGCTACCTATCAAGGAGAAAGACCCAGGGGCATTTACAATTCCAATTTTCATTGGAGGACATTATATCGGTAAGGCACTTTGTAATTTGGGAGCTAGTATTAAATTGATGCCTTTATCAGTATATAGAAAGTTTTGCATTGGTGAAGCTAAACCAACTACTGTCACGATATAACTTGTGGATAGCTCCATCACAAGACCTGAAGGAAAAGTAGAAGATATACTAGTGCTCGTTGATAAATTTATCTATCCCACGAACTTTATAATTTTAGATTATAAAGTAGATAAAGAAGTTCCCATCATTTTGGGAAGACCATTCCTCAAGACTGGGCGAACCTTAGTGGATGTCTACGAAGGGACAATCACTTTACAGATTAACGGCGAGAAAATTAAGTTTAATATTTCTGACTCTATGAAATATCCTACAGACATGGAAGAATGTTCCACTATAACAATGATGGACGAAGACTTCAACGAAGTTTATGGAGAAAGCGCGCAAGAGCGAAGAGAAGAAGCTAATGTTGAATATGCATGGTTCAGCGAGGAAAAATTGGAGGAAGAAAGAGAAGTCAGCGAAATGATAAATGCAATGATGGATTTGCTAAATTTAAATGACCGAGCCCCACCAATGAAACCATCAATCGAACAACCGCCTGAATTAGAAATGAAATCACTACCTGAACATTTGAAATATTCTTTTCTAGGCGAACGAACACTCTCCCGATCATAATATCTTCGCAGTTGATAAGTAGAATGAAGAGATGCTATTAGATTTACTTCGTCAGCATAAGAGTGCAATTGGCTAGACGTTAGCCGACTTAAAGGGAATCAGCCTTTCATTCTGTATGCACAAAATTTAGCTAGAGGATGAGGGATTTCGCTCCGTCGACTGCCAGCGAAGGTTAAATCTGACGATGAAATAGGTGGTCAAGAAAGAAATCATTAAGTGGTTGGACGTCGGTATCATATACCCAATTTCTGACAGTAAATGGGTAAGCTCGGTACAGTGGGTGCCTAAAAAATGAGGTACAACAGTGGTGAGGAACGAACACAATGAACTCATACCAACGCGAACTGTCAAGGGCTAACGATTTTGTATGGATTACCGAAAAATAAATACAGCAACAAAGAAAGACCATTTTTCCCTTCCTTATATTGACCAAATGTTAGATCTCGTGGCTGGACAAGAGTACTACTGCTTTTTCGATAGATATTCAGGTTACAACCAAATCACAATTGCCCTAGAAGACCAAGAGAAGACCACATTTACATGTCCCTACGAAATCTTCACCTTAAGAAAAATGTCGTTTGGGTTATGTAATGCGTCTGCTATGTTTCAGCGATGCATGTTGGCGATATTCTCAGACTTAATTAAGCCGTGTATGGATGTATTCATGGATGATTTCACCATTTTTGGCACCTTCTTCGCTAACTGCTTAGCGAATCTAGGGCAAGTTCTCGCAAGATGTGAAGAGACTAACCTCGTGTTGAATTGGGAGAAATACCATTTCATGGTTATAGAAAGAATTATGCTTGGTCATCACATTTCGAGAAAAGGAATGAAGGTTGATAGAACAAAGGTGGAAGTAATCGAGAAGCTACAACCACCAACAAACGTCAAGGGAATAAGAAGCTTTCTAGGCCATGCTGGCTTTAATCGTCGATTTATCAAAAAAAAATTGAAAATAGCAAAGCCGCTTTGCGAATTATTGGTGTTGAACAAACCGTTCGAATTTGATGTCGCCTGTGCGAACGCATTCCAAACTATGAAGCAAGCACTTATAACAACACCCATCATCAAGACACTGGATTGGGAAAAACTATTATGCATTCTATGTGATGCCAGTGATTATTCTATCGGAGCTATGCTTGGCCAACAAGGAGAAAAGCTAGTTCATCCGATTTATTATGCGAGTAAAATGATGAGCGAAACACAGTGAATTACACCACGACAGAGAAGGAATTTTTAGCGGTAGTATTTACGTTGGAGAAATTTCACAGTTATTTGATAGGATCAAAAGTGACTATTTTTACCAATCACGCTACAATCAAATACCTGCTAAAAAAACCCGATGCAAAACCAAGGCTGCTTCGCTGGGTTTTATTGCTCCAAGAATTTGACTTGGAAATTGTTGATAAAAAGGGGTGTGAAAATGTTGTTGCTGATCACCTGTCGTGAATCGATCATGAGGAGAGTTCGCGAGCTCAAAGCAAAATCGTCAACTCCTTTCCTAATGAATAACTGCTGGTTATTAATCAGACTTTGCCACCATGGTTTGCTGATATTGTAAATTATCTAGTCAGCGGTGTAATCCCAAATGAGCTCACTTATCAATAAAAGAAAAAGTTCTTGCATGAGGTAAAGACATACTTTTGGGATGAAACTTATCTGTACAAGCAGTGTGCTGACTGAATAATTTGCAGATGTGTAACGGAAGAAGAAGCAAAATCAATTAGAACTTAATGTCATGGCGCAGCGTATGTTGGCCACTTCGGAGGGGCAAGGACAGCAGCAAAAGTGTTTCAGTCAGAATATTTCTGACAAACCACTTTTAAAGACTGCTATGACTTCACGAAACAATGTGACTAATGCCAGCAAGTAGGGACTATTGGAAAATGGGATGAAATGCCGTTGAAGTATATTTTGGAAGTGGAACTGTTGACGTCTAGGGGATCGACTTTATGGGACCTTTTCCCAACTCTAATCGAAATTTGTATATTCTGTTTGTAGTTGACTACGTTTCAAAGTGGGTGGAAGCCATCGCCTGCGAGAAGAATGATGCCAAAACAGTAACCAAATTTCTGCAGAAGCATATCTTCACCAGGTTTGGTACTCCACGTGCACTGATCAGTGCTAAGGGCACTCATTTCGTGAACAAAGCGTTGGCGAACATTTTAGAAAAGTACAACATTTGCCACAAGATCGCTACAGCGTACCACCCACAGACTAACGGACAGGCAGAAGTATCTAATCGCTAAATCAAAATGATATTAGAGAAGGTAGTGCACCCAAATTGGAAGGACTGGGCCAGCAAACTTGATGCCACCCTGTGGGCCTATCGAACAACTTTCAAAACACTGATAGGCATGTCGCCGTATCGTTTGGTTTTTGGCAAGGGTTGCCATTTGCCACTAGAATTGGAACACAAGGCTTATTGGACGATCAAAGAACTGAATCTTGTTTCGCCAGGAATTTTGCCTACGAGAACATTGCAACTTTTGGAACTAGAAGAATTTAGGATGTTTTCCCACGAAAACATGAAATTATATAAAGAAAAACCAAAAGATGGCATGAAGAGCGAATTAAACCCAAAGAATTCCAAGTCGGACAAAAAGTGCTGCTATTCAATTCAAGACTTAAACTTTTTCCCAGAAAACTGAAATCCAGATGGTCAGGTCCGTTTCAGATTACTCAGGTACGCCTCCATGGTGCTGTCATGTTAAAAAATGCATATGACCAAACAGAATTTTTGGTGAATGGCCACCGAATCAAACAGTATTATGGCAGAGAATTCGCAAATGAGGATTTCGCCTCGCTAATTGAAGAGTAAGTAGGACCAGCTGGCTGGAGTGGCAGAATTATCTTTCTTAATTTATTTATTGCTCCATCTCCAGGCCAGATAAGTATGGCAAACACTGTACATATTTTATTGTTAGCATTGTTTTGTTTTGTTAAATTTCGATTGCTAGGATAGAGTAGTGTTGTAGCGAAGTAAATAGTCAGCGAGGGAAGTTGATTGGAAGTTGAAATTTTTATTTTGGGAAGTTCGCTCAAGCGAAGAGTTGAATTGGGTATGTCACAAGTGTCGATTCGGTGGACTACAACTGTCATCCGTGTATCAACGCGTGTAAAAGTTCTAGATCTCGAGAACCACGTGGCAGCCTAACGTTCGATCTAATGGTTAGGATCTCGCCACAAGTCGTTCGAGTGTCTCACTTCCCCATTTCATTTTTTCTTTTTGCGCTTTCAAAATTTTCAGAGCTCTCAAGAATATTTCCCTTTCGCCACAAATTTTGCCAAGTTTTCCCGCACTTGAACCAATTTCCAATTCCCAAATGGCCTCTAGAATTCCCATCACTTTGGCCTCATCCAAGAAGCTTGCCAAGCAAGAAAAATTGAGCGGCTCACAGCTGCAAAGCAACACATGCACGCGCCAAGCGAAGCAGAAGCCAGTACAGCAGCATCTGAGACTTCTTCTGTGGGAGTCAGGCAAAAAATTAAACTGAAAAAGTCAGCAAAGCCACAGCCACACAGGGAATCAAGGCCGATGACCAAAATTGCTGTTGTGCCTTCAGTGGACAAGGGAATGAGGTTGCAGGACAAGGGTGGCTCAGCAAAAACTTCTAGGGCAGCGAAGGTCCTCCCAACAGCCAGTTCAGTCAAGTCTGCGGAGCCAAAGAAGACGCGACCTGTCGAGAAGAAGATGGTCGAGCCTATTGCGAAGGTCCCCATTACAACAGTGGTTTCAGCGAAGAAAGCCATTGAGCCAGAGGACTTTGCCAAGGAGGCATTACGTAAGCGAATGGCAAAACTAGAACCAGAGTTGGAAAAGTCACGGGCCAAGAACAAGTGAATGATTGAGAAGAAAGAGAAGAAGGAAAGAAAGAAGAAGTAGAAGAAAGAAGATGATGCCACTACGAAGAGGCAGTGAAAGGTAGAGCGAAGCTCTACCAAAGTCCGAGAAACTCCCCAGGCTTCTGTGGCCGAGGAAAGTATCACAGTGGTGGTCGAGTTGAGCTGTGAAGAGCAGCTCTGTAATGGCCCAGTTTTCTATTTCGACTCTCTAGGTATGTTCAGTTGGGCCGTTAGGGCAGTTTGAGCCTTTAGGGGCATTTTGGTAATTTTGTCTTTAGGGTCCGGAGCTATTTCTGTCTTTTGCTGAGTTTGAGTTATTGCTACGATTTCAAGTTTCCAGGGTTAGAGTTACTTTTTTAGAAGCTTGGAGGTCCTTTTAGTCAAAAAGAGAAAAAGGGAAAAATAGTTATTTATTCCTCCCTCGCCATGACTCGAAGCTGGGATTGCTTGAAAACTCTATTTAAACCCCCTTATTTCTCCAAATCCAAAACCCTAGCTGCATTTCTCCATCTCTATTTGTGATTCCTCCCTCACAATTCTATCTCGCCAATTCTCTCCCTCTCCATTCTGTCGAGAACACCAAGCTTCTTCGCCAATCTCTTCACCACCGAGCAGCCTTCACACCAGATCACCATTGTCGTCATTCTCCACTGAGCCCACAGATCTAGCTGCATCTATCAGAGAACCCAACCACGCGATCGCCAGCCGCGTCGCAGCATCGCCTCGCCCAGATCGAGCTTTCCACCTCGCAGCACATCGGATCCCTTTCGTCCACGATCTCCAGCTAGCCTGCTCGCCTCAAGTATGTTTCACCGAGCCCTTCTCGTTCTTCGTTGGTTTTTTCGTGGCCTGATGTCAAGATCTATCGCCCTGTTCGAATTATAATTGACTCCGCGAATGCACAACGACGAGACCTCACTCGTCCACTTGTCCGAGCTGATCCCTTGTGGTACGTTCATTTTGGATTTCGCTCTAGCGAGCCCTTCTCTTCAGCGAGACATTCGTCCACGCTGACTCACGATTCCTCGTCTACTTCGCTGAGCCTTGTAAATCGTCCAGCCATCTGTTGCTTCACCGCAAGCCTTACCGAGAGCTTGCCTTGCCAAGAGTTCACCTTCACCTTCACCGAGGCCTCGCTGCCGAGCCAGTTCTTCTCGGTTTAGGTATCTCCTTCTCGAGCCTTATTGTGTTTAGTCGATTTAGTTTCTGAGCTGTTTAGATAGCAGTCTTTAATTCATGCATGTTATTTGTTAATTGATAGGTCCGTTGGTTCTGCAGCTCAAGGAGCACTTTTTATTTGTTTGATTATTCTGATTGTTTTCAAGTAAGGATTTCTTACCAGGGTTGTGTGAGCCCTGCGAAATATTCATTGATTGTGTTCTTGTTGCATGTTTACTGTAGTGGATAGGTTGTTCTGTTATGCTAGCATGTATTGATCCTATTTCCACATGTTAGTGTCATGCTAGGTTTGTTCTTCCAGCATGCTTTGATTCCTGTTTAGGCTCGTAGTACCATGCTAGGGTTATATGTTGTTGAGCATATTTGATTGTTAGGAAACAGGGTTGAATAATCTTGGATAGAACTTGTTAGGATGTCATGATCCAGAGGCTGAGAGTGAACCAATGTATATGTCCCCACCGGTCGGGCTGTGAGGACAGATTCCTTACCCTCAGTAGCTGGGTGTGGAGTAGCTACCACACCGGTAAAAGCCTAGTCTGTAGCCTGCTAAAGCGAAACCCTACCAATGGTGTAAGCCTACCTTGGCCGGTTCTTAGCTTCAGGCGTCGGTGGTATTCAGGCTGCTACAGTTGAGTGTCGAGGGCCTCGTACTACTGTAGATCAGTGACACCGCTTCTGAGTCTTTAGGCATACATACCTGGACTGGCATAGTTTGTCCCTAGGCCCCCATATTTATGTAGTTTGCAGCAGCATGCGGTGTGCGCGCACACTCGTTAGGCACCGAAAGGGGAGCTCCCTCGGGCTAATGTTTGTGAATACACCAGTTTCTTTCTGAGTTTAGAGCCAAACACCAGGTACTCTCCCAAATGTCCCAGGACCAGTTTGGAGAGTTGGTCAGCACCAACTTTTGAGTTGGTCACTTGGCCGAGGGTATGAGACCTTTGAGGATATCTATTTGGGATCAACTTTTGAGTTGATCATTTGACCGAGGGTAAGAGACCTTCAAGGATATTTATTTGGGAACAGCTTTTGAGTTGATCATTTGGCCGAGGGTAAGAGACCTTCGAGGATATTTGTTGGGATTTGCTATTGAGCTGATCACTAGGCCGGAAGTAAGAGACTTCCGATGATTCAGAGGTTGTATTGACACTTCATTCCAGGGATTTCTGTGTTTGTAACTGTTTGCATGTATACTTGAATGCTAGATGAGATGTTGTTTCGTATTGTACCCCCGTTGGGGATTCTTACTGAGTGCCTTTGTACTCACCCTTATTTTCTGTGGTTTTTCTACCAGGTAGCTTGGGACACAGCACCAGGATGGCTAGAGGAGAAGCTGTATGATCATGGGAGCTACCGTCGACACTCTGTCTATGTTTTATGTTTTATTTGATTCAGCATGTAGTTGGACACGGAGTCCATAAGGGAATTTGTATTATGATGTTTAAACTGTTTTTTTATGTTTGAATAAAAATTACTGGACAGAACTTGCTTTGCTTTTTGTAAGAACCCGACCCAAAAAGTGGTCCTAAACCTAGTCCTTACTCAGCATGCATGGAATTTAAAACAGTTTAAAATAGATAAAACCAAAACATGTCATTGCAATAATTTCAAACATTTCATAAAGTAAATAGAGTGTACTGGCCAGAATTTAAAACAACATTCTAAATCAGTTCCAAAACATAAAGTATAAAGTCTCCTATGGACTACA
>JBBMKA010006596.1:0-10112 GCA_037833695.1 Sechiopsis laciniata | reverse complement strand
AAAAAAAATTAGCAAATATTAATGAAATATTAATAAATATTGGTTTGGCATTAAAAAAAACATCTGGGATAATTCATTTACAAATGTCATGAACCTGTCTCCTAGACCAAAAATTTGGCCAATCTGCAACTAGACTAACATTCATTCCTAAATCTTACTTCATATAAAACTCATTTAAGTTATATATCATCAATCGAAATATCAGAAGTTCGAATCTCCACCTCTATATGTCGAACTCCAAAAAGATTTTTTTTCTATTATTTAGGTTCTTTTAGTTCATCTCTTTCCTCTAAAACAAAAATAAAAAATAGTTGGTAGACTACTTCCTACAACTGAGAAAACAGGGGGATATACAGATAAATATTCCAGAAGCTATATCTTCTTAAATATCTCTTCCAATACTCAACAGTCAACAATGCAAAAATGCAAGCTTTTGCTTGGAAGAACGCTTGTAGATGCAATCAAAAGTTCTTGAACTGTTTGAATATCTCCATATTAGTCTAGGCTTCTGGAACCAGTATAATATCATAGATGAGCTCAACTGCAACAAAATAAGATAAAAATCAAACCATTTTGCAATGCCAAGATGCCACAACATAACAATACAGGTAACCAGTATACATATCAGAACTTAATTTTAATTTTATGCTCTAAGAACACATGGCCACTTGATGGCCAAACTAAGCAGATTTTCTGGACACATTGATCTTAACATAAGTGTACATGTTAGCTTCTATGCACCCCGAATATTTTTATGAGACAACTTTGCGATTCTATATAAGGCTTAACCTACTTGTTGTCATGCATGGAGGGGAAAGTGCAGAATGATGAAATAAAACATTAAGGCCATCAAGACTGGCAAGCTTGAATAAAAGCCACTATAGAAAACAGCATGGCAAGATTCGAGCACTTGAAAGCAAGGACAAGGCAACTACTTCAAGTTCAAGATAGTGCTTCTTTACAAATAGGAAAAAGCCAAAAATGGTCCATAACGATGAAACGCGTTACATGGTGAAAGTAAAAGCAAAACTTCTCACCCAAAACAATGGAATGGACAGTCAATCATGAACATGAGACAACAATTACCTTTCTTTCAAATAGTGGCACGCTTTGATTCTTCGACTAATTTCGATGAAAATGTTAGTTTCTTGTTCCAAAAACACAGCGGCAGTCTGGCAGGCAATGCCTGTCTTATTGAGGGAAATTTGGCTCAAGAAGAACGTCAGAATATTTTAGAGAGGTTGAGAGATTGTGGGAGGAGGTTTTAGTTAAAGCTAGGTTTAATGCATCCTCATGGCCCTATTACCTGGCGTTTAAGAAATTATGAGCTTGATTTCATCCTCTTGAATTAGAGTTTGTCTTGAAATTATGGTTCGGACACTTTTTTTGTGGGCTTGTTTTTTGTATGCCCTTGTATATTTTTTTTTCATTTATATCTTGGTTTCCTTCCAACAAATATAAACATGGTTCTTTTGATTCACAAATTTAATGCTTCTAAACTTGCAAATTACATATTTATCACAAAAGATCACTATACGATGTGCTGAAATCGACTAACCTTCCTCTTTTGGAATGTTGGGCTGATCAATCAAAAGTTGCTGTAAGGAACTGAGATCTTGGGCTCTATGATTCCTAAAAATTCAAGATGCATACTGTAAGAGGGAGGAAAATAAACCACAGTAATAACATAATTGGGAGCGAAAAAGACAAACAAGATGATAAAAGGAAATGATCTAAAAACCCATATGGGCACATTAGAAGACAGGGATATTTCATATCAACTATCAAAAGCAAATTAAAACTCCAAAATTAAAGCATGAAAACCATTTTGTTTTTGGTTTTTGAAAATTAAGCCTACAACTACTCCAACCTCTAGTTTTTTAACATTGATGACATTTTACCTATATTATTAAAAACCAAACCAAAATTTGAAAACAAAAAAAAGTAGCTTCCAAAAATTTATTTTTGGATTTTGATTAGAATTTAATTACTTCATTAAGGGGGAGTTTGTGGCAAAGGGATGAAATGGGGAGGATGATTCTCGGTGTATCATTCTCCCCATAATTACATTTTTCCAAAATCATCTTTTTATTCTTCTTCTAACTATTTTTTATTCTTCCCATAACAACTTTTTATTCTCCCCATAATTATTTTTCACTCTCATCATACTCATTATTTTATTTTTGTCATAATCAATTTTTTCACTCCAAACACAAATAATCTTCTCTCCATAATCATTCCCCTCATCTCAAACACAAATAATCATTCTCTCCATAATTATTCTTTCCTATTCTCCCCCTAATTGTCATTCCCCCATAATCATTCTCGTTCCCCTTCCCCCAAACACCCCCCTAAAGGGATGATGAAACCATGGTAAAGAATTGAAGTGAAAATAAGTTTAAATTTCAAAAACTAAATGGTTATCCAACAAGGCTAAGATTTTTTTTTTTTTTTTACTCCACCAACTACGATCCTCTAGTTACAACCACAAGTTCCATCCCACCAAAGCATTTTAAGACCTTAAAATCCTCAACTGACAAAAAGAAATTACCCGGGTTTCCAGAAAAGTTCTGAAAGTGCTGAGACAATAGATTCTTTAAGGTGATACCTACAGAAATTGAAACAAGTTCATTAAGAAGGCAAATTACCCATCCAGTAAAAAACTTGGCATATGAGATAAAGCTCTACTCTAATGGGAAAAAACAATAAAACATAGATTTACGAGTTGATAAAATAAGTGAGTCTGTGGACGTCACGGTACACCATAATTATAAGTACCATAACCTAAGCTTCAATCAGAATATAAAATTAAGCGTTCAAAAAGATATTGCATATACTTTACATAAAGAGATAAAAGAAATTCTTACTCAGAGCGATGCATGTCACATAGAAGCTTTAACCCATTCACGCAAACTTCAATACTGGGTTTTATACCAACTCTTTGTTGTAGTTGTTTTTTCGACGGCTGATCAGAACCACCTTTGATTAATTGCTTCCCATCACGATAAATCTTCTCCATCGAACGAAAAATATTCCCAAGTTCTTCCCTGAGATATTTATTCAGATTCTTCATTAATGTAAACTATATAGCAGAAAAATTAATGGGCCAGTTGGACTAATTTCACGAGCAGTCTTTTTTTTTTTTTGTTCAACAACATGAGGAAAATGAGGAGACGGAGATTCAAACCTCCAACCTATTGGTCGACGATATATGCATTAATCAGTTAAGTTAAGGTTAGGCTCATGGCAATTTCATCATCAATTTTTATATTTGCTTCTGATTCTTTCTTCTAAGTCTAGATTATCGTGTGAGATTATGAATCACAAGCAGAAGCATAAAAAGCAATTGAACAAAAACAAACTTACATTGTATTTCTAATAGATGTGCAACTAAGTTGCAAGGATCCCAGCTGCTTAGCCAATACCGCATCTTCAATCCCATCCATGCCAGATAGACTGCCATAATTCCTAGGATCTTGAATCACCTGACAATAATTCTTAAAATATTCTAATTTTGAAACTGAAAACGTCTTAAAGGCGCAGCCAGGCTTGGGACTTTCAAGACATGCTTTTTTTGAGGTCTTATGTTTGAGCTTAATAAGTGAGCTTAATTGTAAAATCTCTTGTTGTCTCCCGGGTCCGGGCCTTGGGACGGGCATGGGTGCCCTTGGGAATCTATGAAGTCTTTAAAATAGGGAAAGAATCGGTGTCAGACACGTATTGGACACATATTCTTCCTATTGAATTATGTTAAACTACCAATCAATCCAAAAGTCTAAGCTAATGGATTGGGGTTGGGGTAAATTTAAGCTAATGGATTTGGGTAAATTTAATTATATCAACCAACACTTCCAGACACTTCTCAGACACGTGTCCAACACGCCATTTTAGATGTCTATATTTTTAATAATTGGGCACGCCTCGAACACATCTTATAAACATGTGTGGTCTTTGAGCTCAAATGTTAAAAGCTCAAACCAAAATAATTAATATTATAGTTAACTAAATAATGAAAAAGGTAAAGGAAAAGGCAAAACAAAAACAAAAAGTCATCTTTCTCATTTATCACAAAAAACCAACCACCTTTCCCTCTTCTTCATGAAAAAAAATCCATCTACATCTTCTAAAATACTCGTTTGTTGCCACCTCCCACGTGGCATGCTTAACCAACATCCATCGTAATTAACTTGACATTCAATGCTTTTTAGTAGAGTACATTTAGTATTTTGTGCTAAATTTACAGATTTACTATTAAAAAAACGAACTAACGTATCTGTGTCCTAGTTTTTTAGAAAATGACATATCGTCGTGTCCTGTTGTGTCTGTATCTGTGTCCCGTGTTCGTGCTTCATAGCCGGGAATAGTGGAGTGAAGCTCTGATTTTCCGGTTTTTTAAAAAAAAAACAAATTGAAACTAAAAACAACTATCTATTAGCCTAATAAAATGACAACTGTGACTGACCTGCAATCTCTCGATGATGGAGGAAGCGTTTGTGAAATGTGAAATCAAGAGAACTTGAAACTCATCCCAGCGATCCATTTCATCCTTGAACTTTCTGAATTTTTGCTGATACTTTTTCACCATGGCCTCCATAGATAGTAATTTAAGGTTACTTCGCTATCACCTGCAAATTTCAAACTAAATAGTAAATTTAACATAATTCAAGTAAAACAACAAGTTCTATTCATTACTCTAGAACGAAACCGGACTTAAATTCTGGAGCATCAAGGTCTCAACTCACAAAAGCAATCAAACAACTAAACCAAAAGGCAAAAGTACAACTCTAAACGTCTAGAAAAGAAATCAAATAGAAACTATCTTTTTTGACCAAGGATCAACCCAAGCAAGGAAAGTAAGCTAACTACTTCCCAACATCGATAAACATGACTAAACCGACATTCGACTCTTATTTTTTGGTGTATTTGTGTATTTTCCGTTTTATCTTCTTTGTTATTGACCCTACTTTAATTTTTGTCTATGCAGTTGGCATCTCCTTCCTTATTTCTTTTCTACCTCGTATTCCTCTCTTATCTTTCTTCTTTGCAACTCTTTCATATATCAATGGAAGGGTTTGTTTCCTGAAAAAAATAAATAAAACCCAAGCAAGGAAAGTAAGCTACTTACCAAAACCAAAAATTGTGAGCAAAATGACAGAAGGGGCAACTAAACGGTCAATCGAGCCTCCACAACCGTCATCACCAAGCTTGTAGTCAAAATCACATCACTATTTTGAAGAACGAAACATGGTCTAAAATTAGAATTGTGCATGAAGAACTTAACCAAAATTTAAAGAGTGTTAAGAGAGGTTGTTATTAACCAAAATCATCTTAAAATCAGTCAGAAGACTCCAAAACCAATTCAGATCCTAAAGCATAGGGATTCCAAAAGTATAAAAAAACTATGCTAAGGTACTTAAAAAGTATTCACAAAGGTCTAATCGAAGTTTTACCACCGAAATTCGTCAAACGGACTCAACTCTTCGCTGGAAACTGGAAAGTGTTTGATTTGTGGCAAAATCACCAGTATGAACTCAACAGCAGCCGATGGATACTTGAATTCAAGCCAAACCAGGATGGCAAACCCGAGTCGGAGTGATTTGGATTGATCGAATTGGTGGTTCTGCCCCCAAAAAACTTCGTCGGCGTCGGAATCAAGCAACGACAGCGAGAAATCCGGAGGTCCGGGGAACCGGCGGCGATGGGCGATGGAGGGGGAGGGGAATTCGTTCCCTCCCTTTTCTCTCTTCCTATTTTGCTTAAAACCCTAAACCCTTTTTCCACTAGTTTTACTCGATCCCCAAACTTAGTCATATATTTTCAGAATTACTCCCAAATTGAGGATTAATGCCTAAACTTAATAAAATGCTTAGTTTACTTATGATTATGGGCATGTATATATATAGTAATGGATATGGGTATTATGAGATTAGATCCACCAATTTCATTTTATTATTATTTGAAAAACCTTGCTTCAAGAAAAGAAAAAAAAAAAAAAAAAAAGTTGGAAAACCTCCTAACCATATTCTAAATTAAGGATTGAACCTAAAATATTGGTGTTGAACTAGTTTACAATCAAACAATGAAACAATTGCGCTACTCACCATTCGATGATAATCAATGTATTTAATCTATAACTAAATACATAATGGTAATATTGGTAAATTTATATCCTAATAATTTTTAATTAAAATGTATCCCATTAATACTAACAATATACATATGTAATTAGTAAAAGAAAATATATTTTTTAAATAAATTAATTTAGATCAATTTAAACTAATTTTAAGTCGACAAATAAACCAATTAACCAATAAAATTTTCATTTATTTGATTTTAATCCCAAATAAATTTATAAGCTAACTTAATTTTAGGAAAAAAGAAGCACACGTTGGAGAATGGAGCTGCACACGTGGTAGGGAGAGAGAGGAGTTGAGTGTTTAAAAGTTGCAATTTTTTTAGTTCAACAATTTGGGAGGAATGTCAAACCATAAGGCATTGAGATTGTAACAAATGCTTTATTATGGTCAATCATGCTCAAGCCAAGAGATCAGGTTTTGCAGCAACTCAGCGACATCAACAAGCATACAATCAATAATTAAGAAGTTATAAATTTGAATCTCCACCTCTTATTGTTGTAGAGCTAAAAAAATACATAAGTTTCAATTTAAAGTTTGTATTTAAAAATAAATATTTTTGTTAATTGAAATAGAAGAAATGAGTTAGTTGTGAAGTTTGGGTACTACTAGTCCATCGAATTACATTTTAAAGTCGAAAGTAAAATTGGGGATCGTTTAATTAGTTAATTTCCAAAACTACCTCGAACCTATGATTTTAAAAGGAGCGCACTCTCAAAGACCACACTCCCAACTACTGCGTTATCTTTGAGGGACCTCTGCTAATTTTCTTTAATTAATCTGTTATTCAATGCAACCACTTTCCATCTTTGTTTGAAATTTCTGTCGCATTCCAATGAAAATGTATTGTGTAAAAAAACCAAAGACTTATCAAAATCATAACCTCTCAGTTGTAGCATAGTTTAATAGATAAAACACTATTTATTATGCTAAAATTTAATGCTTCAATTTCCCGAATTTACAATTATCGAACTAAAAAACCATGAACATTGCTCAACTATATCAACAAAAAAAGACATTTTAATAACTATTCTGTTTTTTGTTTTTTAAATTTGTTTTTACAAAATCTCCCTATAAAATGTTTCTTTTTCCTTTATTAAAGTATACATTACAAGTTAGTCTCAAAAAAATAATAAAATAAAAAAAAATCAAAACAAGTTTTTGATATTTATTTTTAATTCTTCTATTTGAATTTATAAAATATAGGTAAAAGGTTAATATTAAAGTAAGTAAAGTTATAAGTTGGAGTAGTTATTGAAAGACTAAATTTTAAAAATAAAAAGTTTAAAAAAAAAAAAAAATTTTAAATAATATGGTTTTAAATTTTCAACAAAAACATACTTTTTTTTTAGTACACATAGCTCACAATATTTAAGACATACTCATACTTTTGCTTTTCTTTTTTCGATAATGATTAAGACATAATTTTTCTTTTTTTCTTTTGAGATCGAAAGTTTAAATTCGATTACGATACGAAAACGACATGTCTCATTTTATGGGTGGGGACAAGGAGAATATATCTACTTTGAACTAGATTTCAATATTGCCCGATATGGTAGAGCAAGAACTATTCTTTTCTCTATTCTATTGTTGTTCTTACAAATCACTTTTCCTTTTTCCCCCTTCAAGCTTCAAACATAAATGACAGAAAATGGGAACAATTCTCTCAAAATATCCCCACAACCTCTATTGATATGAGATATTTAAGGTGAAATCAAAAGTAAAGTCATGAGAGTGTATGTTCAAAATAGACAATATTATACTAATGTGAAGAATCGAGTAGGATTGTATCCTTGTCAATAATCAATTCAAAAGTTTAAGTTCATAAGTTTGGATAAATTTAATTATGGCCACTAGTATTATCTCCTTGAATAATGTCCAACAAGTAGAAATCAATATTAATTGGAGATGAAATGACTTCAAATGAATTTGAACACATGATCTTCTATTCTGGTACCACGTTAAATCACCGATCAACTTAAAAAGTTAAACTCATTGGTTGATCCAGTGGGTGGTCAAGAGAGCCTTGGTGAATTAAAAAGGTTAGGGATTTAATCTACGATGGTGTCTTCCTCACTGAGAATTAATTTCTTACGGATATTCAAATGTTGTAGGGTCAGTTGTTCCGTTAAAATAGTCGATGTCCACGTAAGATAACCTCAAAACTTACGAATATACTTATAAAAAAAATACTCAAAATTATAGGTTAGTGTAAATTTAATTCGATCCTAGATTTCATTGCTTTAATAGAGCTGAGAAATCCTATTTCTGCCCCAAGAGATTGACCTTTGGGATTGGATTAGGCAATGTGAAGAAATTTCCCAATTGGGTTAGTTCTCCCCAAGCACTTAGTAGAATTTCAACTTACCAAGTTGTTCTATTTTCTCTATTTTGAAGTATTCTCATTCATTGTGGCACAATATCATATATTGTATTGGAAAGCACTTCCCTTCATTCTTAAGCTTATTGCTTTTAACTTCTTTTTAGCATCTTTTCTATATGCTTCTTGTTCTTTTTATTTTCTAACTTGGGGTTTTTCTTTATTATTATTTTTAACTCAGGTTAGGCAAGATCCAACAATTTGCTTTATATCCATGATTGAACTTTAACTCACCCAAGCTTCTGAGTTTAGCTTTAGGATCCAATAAGAATTTTATAGGTAGTGTTTGGGAAAATGACAACTTATCTCTCATATATATCTACAATGTTATGGTATATATTATTTATTATAAGTATAAACTTTTATTGTTTTGCTTTTGGTTTCGTTTCACACTCAAAAGACCAGTGAAAATGGTTGTCCACATTTATATATCTACTTTGAGCACAAGTCATAAGTTGCTTTACTTTTGGTCGTCGGTAGCTTGAGCCTAGAGTTTGAAGTGTAATTCTATACATTTCAAGTCCTTTCGAGCGTATTTCTCTTTTAATATATGCCTCTTGTTATTGAAAGGGAAAGTATGTGTTTGTTATTTTATATATTTTTAATTCAACGACATTTGAGCCAATAATCTCTTGGCTATCAATTCAGGTCTCATATCATTTGAGCTAAAAGCTCTTGTTGGCTTCTAGTTATTATGCTTGTCTCATTTTTCTCAAGTTTTTGTGACTTCTTATCATCCTTTTTCTATCTAATGGACTTCATTATCTAACGCTCAATTTTTTACTCTTAAGGAGTGTCTAGGCTTCTATTTAAGAGTGGGTTAGGTTGTGTTATATAATAACTTAACTCGTGTTTGGACCACTGGCTTTAATAACTTGTCGGTTAGTCCATAACCTTTCATCCCAACTATAATAACCATCTAGGATTATTATAATAATATTTGTTATAGTAAAATTATCTGTTATAAGAATTTGCACTTCAAATACAAGTTATCATAATTAACTTTGCGTATGTTATGCCAACTTCTCCATTTTATAATAATTCATCGTTTATAATTGTTGAAATATGAATTTCAAATTCTCTAAATTCTTTATTTAATAATGAACCCAACAATGGGTTTAAATAGAATACAAGAGATGACCTAATTATAAAAGGAAAATATAATATCTAATCATAAAAAGAAAATATGACCTAATCATAGAAGGAAAAAATTCTACCTAGTTATAAAAGGAAAAGAGAAAACAATATTTAATCTAATCCTAAAAGGAATAAATAATTAAAAAAGTGAAAATACAATTATACTAAAATAACATAAACCAACACTCCCCCTTAAGCTGGATTGTATATGGAATACAAGCCAAACTTTGAGTTAAATTTATCAAAGTTGGTCATTGTAATGATGATGCGCCAATTGAGATGGTAATGTGAATTGGGATGATGAGAGCAGTCAGAGACAAATTAGATGAGTGCTGCTAGGGACAAATTGGGGAATGCTGGTTAGGGCCAATAAAGGAGATGTCAGGGCCAGCTGGAAAAGGAGATGCTAGAGCCAGCTGGAAAAGGAGATGTCAGGGCCAGCTGGGAAAGGAGATGTCAGG
>JBBMKA010006595.1:0-10112 GCA_037833695.1 Sechiopsis laciniata | reverse complement strand
AATTTAGCATACCTGGGAATTTGTTTGACTGCATCCAATAATGGGATGTTGATCTCAACCTTTCTGAAGGTATCAAGGATCTCCTTATCATGTTCGTCTTCTTTTGGTATTGCTAACCTGCTAGGGAAAGGTGGTAATGAAGTATGTGAAGGAAGAGATAATGAATGATCAACATTTACCCTTTTTGGCACTTTATAAGAAATCTCTTCTTTTTCTTCTTTACTTAGTTCTTTTTCCTTAAGAGGTGTCTCTCCTAAAGGGATCTCTTTCCCACTTCTCAATGTAATTGAATTGACATTCTCTCTTGGATTTACCACTGGTTGTGAAGGCAGTTTTCAGAATTTTGAGCTTCTAACTTACTAATTGATGTGGCCATCTGAGTAATTTGATCACCCAATTTTTGCATGCCTTTCCTCGTTTCCTGTTGGAATTGAACAGCATTATTGGCTAGAGTCTTAACTATATCTTCCAAAGAAGTACCTGAGTTTGAAGGTTGAACTTGTGTGGAAGCATGAGGTTGCCTATCAAAATTCTGATGAGGTTGTCTATATTGTCCTCCTTGATTTCCATAGCTGAAGTTTGGGTGATCTCTCCATCCTGGATTATACTGATTAGAATATGGATCATATTTTCGTTGATTTTGACCAGAAAATCCTCCAATGGCATTTGCTTCTTGAAAAGAATTTTCTTGTAGTTGAGGACATGCCTCTGTCGCGTGTCCTGGAAACGAGCATATTCCACATACTTTTGCCATCTGTGATTGTCCTATAGCTAATTTATGAACCAAAGTAGTTAGATCAGACATTTGGTTTCTTAGTTCATCTACCTCTTTAACTTGGTGAACAACTCCACCACCTCGGGTACCAAATTGTTGGGAATTTTTCGCCATGGTTGAAATTAGTTGTTTAGCTTCTGACGGTGTCTTGTCTTCTAATGCTCCACCACTTGCTGCATCAATCATGCTCCTATCTGTTTGCAATAGTCCTTCATAAAAGTATTGAATTAGGAGTTGATCAGAAATTTGATGGTAGGGAAAACTGGCACATAATCTATTAAATCTCTCCCAATACTCATATAACGTCTCCCCAACTACTTGTATTATGCATAAATCTCTTTTCTAATGTTTGCAGCTCGAGATGTAGGAAAGAATTTTTCCAAGAATAGCCTCTTCATTTGATTTCATGTTGTGATCGAACCAGATGGTAGATAATACAACTAGTCTTTCACCTGATCTTTTAAGGAAAAAGGGAAAGCCCTCAAATTGATTTGCTCCTCACTCACTCCATGTGGTTTCATTCCAGAACAGACAATGTAGAATTCCTTTAAGTGATTATGAAGATCTTCACCTGCACGTCCATGAAAAGAAAGAAGTAAGTGAATTAAACCTGATTTTAGTTCGAAATCACCTGCACTATTTGGAAACGTAATGCATAAAGGTTGTTGGTTTAAATCGGGCGTCGCTAGTTGTTTGAGAGTTCTTTCAACTTCATTGTCCGCCATCTCTTTTTTAACCTCAGCTATATTGGCTTCTTTTTCGAGATGAGTTTTTCTTTCTTTGGTCTCCTTTCTTAGTCTGCGTGCAGTCTTCTCGATTTCTAGATCTAATGGAAATTCAATATGATGAGAAGAACGAGTCATAAACTAAAAAAAAAAGAATAAATAAATAAATAAAATAAAAACAATGAGAAACTAAATTAAGCTCCCCGGCAACGGCGCCAAATTTGGTCGGGTTGTCGAAGCCCGCCAAAATAAAACTGATTTACTACAATTGAATTGAATTGAAACTACAATTGAATTGAAACTACCCTTGAACTAGAAGTAAAAAAAATTAGCTACTCATAATAGAAACCATCAAAATAATGTTTATAAGAATCATAAATAAACTAAAGAAATAGAAAACAAAACCAATTTTTTTAATCCTCGTGGCTGCCGCTGGAAAGAAAAAGAAAACTCCAAATCTTTTCTTGCTGCTGCTAATATAGTGCAGAAGCTTTCAATTTTTTTTCTTTGCGGCAGTGATCTTCTCCCCCTTTTTTCAAATTCACCTTCTGCATATATATAGGCATATATTAGAAAAGTGAAAAAAAAGAAACAATTCTACCCTAAAAGAAACATGGGCTCAAATGAGCCCATAAAATGTTTTATTCCTTTTTTTGTTTTGCTTTATTTCCTTTTTACCAGCTTTCTTTTTTTCTTTTTTTTTTTCACATATAAACGGACTTACCTTTTTAAAATGTGCAAGTGGCCAACGCCACTTGCTTTCCTTTTTCTTTTTTTTTTTCTTTTCAAAAACAATATTTATTTTCTATTTCACCATTTTTCCAAATTCAAACTAAAATATACATTTAAGCTTATTTCACCAATTCTTTTAGCAATTCACCACTTTGATTAAATAAGGCATAATACTAATATTTAACCACAATAGACAACCTAAATATAGGAAAACTAGATTCAATAAATATAACTATTCAGAACTTATCAAGTTTTCATAGTTTACCTTCTATATTGTAGTTCTCGAGCAAGGAATTCCGTTGGATGCTTGTTTATAGCTTGTTATAGTTCTATTAATGCCTTTCGAAGTTTCTTTCATCTTCTTACGAGTTATTTCTGTGGATGCTTACTTTTATTTTTTATATTTAAGTTGGGTGTTTACTGTTTCATTGTTGTTTTACTTTCATCTGCTGAAATCGTGATTATAAGTCTTTGTTGCATGATGTTTACAACATTTTTACCTTCTGTTTTGTTCCTGTCAGCATAATCATGAGCTAAATTCATATAGGTGAGGTTTTATGGGACAAGTGTGTGATGTATGTTTCTCGGGTGAGCAGGGGGATGTTAGGCTAAGATAAAATAGGCGTTGTAACTAAAAGCATGTTTCGACTGATCATCCATTCATGATTGCTTGTCTTTTCGTCTCGAGAGAGAGAAGGATTAGAGATAACCTATTCATGTCCATTAGTTTCAATGTTAGGAACTCCTACTTGTTAAAGAGGAAGGCTAGAGATAGTCACCTCGCTAGTGCGCATTTCATCGTTTTTAGCTTCGAGTTTAGATGCGAGAGCTCAAGCTCGAAGAGAATGAATGCATTTTGAGAAAGAGCATTTGACCACGTGTTGTGCACAGTCTGCTTCTCACCATAGCCTCACCTTTGTTGCATGTTAACCACACTTAGCCTACCCTTAACCCGAGCCTGTCATCTCACTAGAGTATTTGCTACTGTTTCTAGAATTTAATTTTAGCACTATCAAATTACTCGTCTTTAATATTCTGTTATTAGTTCTACTTCTGAAGTTAACAGCATCATCCGTTCGCATTTAAATTCAGAGTCCAGTAGTGTTTCAAGCATTTCCGTCGCACTTGCATGTTACTAAATTTATTGCTTAGTAAAAATCATCACCCACCAAATTTTCCTTTACTTTCTGTACTTGATTTTTCGATCAGCACTTATTCAGAGTTAAACCAGTCCCTGTGGAGAATGACTTTTATCTTATCACTTGATTGCATATGACCACGTATACTTGTGTTCCTATCTGTTGAATGTTGTAGCATTGTGTGCTAGTGTGTAAATCGATCAAATTATTAGATAAATATTTTTGGCAGTTTCAACCGATCAAGTTTTTGACTCCGTTGTCGGGGACTGGTGTTTTTAATTCTGTTAAGTGTTATTTGAAAAGTGGTGTTTAGTTGTTGTAAGTGTTAATAGCATTGTGTTGTTATTGTAAGTTTTGACAGTGCATGAGTGATTTCCCAGAGTTAGAATTTCAATTTGATCCTGAGCTAAAACGTACGTTTCATAGAAATCGAAGAGAAGCAAGAGCTAGAATGGCTAATCAGCAAGGAAATTATTTGGAGAATGTACCTCATCTTGATGCTCAGAACGTGGGACCGAATGTCCCAAATGCTAATCCGCACCAACCGATAGATGAAAGGGATAGAGCAATCAGAGACTGTATTGATTATGCTACACATGGGCTGAATCTTGGAATTGTAAGACTAGATATCAGAGCTAGAAACTTTGAACTGAAGCCTGTTATGTTTCAGATGCTACAAACAATTGGGCAATTTTATGGTCATGCATCTGAAGATCCTCACTTGCATCTACGCTAATTTCTTGAAGTAAAAAATTCATTCAAGATTCTAGAAGTAACTGAAGACAACCTGCGGTTGACATTATTCCCATACTCATTGCAAGATGGAGCAAAAACGTGGTTAAACACGTTGCCAGCAGGATCAATAGCAACTTGGGATCAGTTAGTGGAAAAGTTTCTGATCAAGTACTTCCTGCCAACTAAAAATGTGGATATTCGTCATGAAATTACCTAATTTTGGCAGCATGAAGATGAATCAGTAAGTGAGGCATGGGAACGTTACAAGGATTTGCTAAGAAGGTGTCCGCAGAGTGGTATATCTTATCCAGTGCAAATGGAGCAATTGTACAATGGTCTGAATAACCCATCCAAGATAATGCTCAATACGACGGTTAATGGATCATTGATGAATAAGACATATAGAGAAGCTTATAATATTCTGAAAACATTTGCGATGAACAACAATCAATGGTCCTAGCTAAGGCGAAGTGCTGTGAAGAAATGAGGTCAATTAGAAGTAGATGAGTTGCATCATTGCGAGCTGAAGTAGCAAGGATGGCAAATGAGATGAAGAATATGTGAATGGAGAGCACTACCAAGTCACAGAACATTGCACCCGTCAATCAAATTCAAGCGGAAAGTTGTGTTTACTGTGGTGAAGGCACACGTATGAGTTTTGCCAACACAACCCTGCCTCAATGATGTATATGGGGAATGTGAGTAATCAAAGACCAATGAATAATCCATATTCAAACACTTACAACCCTGGCTGGAGGTAGTATCCAAATTTTTCATGGGAAGGTCAAGATAACGTGGTGAATAATCAGCCGGGCCAAGCAAAAATGCAGCAACCACCTGGATTTGTAAATCAGAACGCGCAAGGATTTAACAGCCAAGGTTATCAAAAGCCCAATCAGCCTTAACAGATTCCAGGCACTTCTTTAGAAAGCTTGTTTAAAGAATACATTGTCAGAAATGATGCAACTATGCAAAGTCAGCAGGCTGCTATGCAAAGCCAACAATTAGCCAAGAGAAATTTAGAACTTCAAGTGGGACAGCTAGCATCAGAATTGATGAATATGCCAGTGGAAAAGCTACCATTCGATACTGAATTATCGAAAAGGGATGGGAAAAAGCAAGTGCAATCTATAGAATTAAGAAGTAGAAAGCCATTAAGGGAAGATCCAAAGATCAGAGCTTATCATGAAAAGAAAGAAGTTCTTAAGGAAATATCTGAAGAAGATATCTAGTTGGAACCTGATGCTAAAGGCATTGAACCAGAGAAGGAGGAACAACTCCAGGTTAATTCTGAAGATAGAGCATTTGAGCCTGCAAAGAACCAGCCAATGCAAGCAAAGCCTATTGTGGAAGATCTAACAGTGGGATGGGATAAAAAGTCGAATAACCAGGAGAGAAAGTAATTACCTATTTTCAAACCGCCTCCACCACCGTATCTGCTAAGGCCGCAGAAAAAAAAGCAAGTTGGAGCGCATTTTGAGAAATTTTGGGAGATGTTGAAGCAGATTCACATTAATATCTCATTGGTTGATGCCTTGAAGCAAATGCCAAACTGCGCCAAGTTCTTGAAAGATGCATTATCTGAGAAAGGCAAGTTTGAAGAATTTAAAGTTGTCTCACTAAACCAAGGCTGTAGTGCTATTGTTAAGAGCAAGATTCCTAGCAAAGAAAGTGATCCTGGAGCATTTACCATTCCAGTGACAATAGGTGGGCAACGATTGGGATGAGCACTTTGTGATTTTGGCGCAAGTATTAATCTTATGCAGTTGTCTATATACAAGAAATTTGGTCTCGGTGAAGCACGTCCTACAACAGTTACAATCCAACTAGCAAATCGGTCAATCACTTATCCTGAAAGGAAGATTGGGGACATCCTAGTACAAGTCGGTGAGTTCATTTTCCCAGCTGATTTTATTATATTGGACTATGAAGCTGATGAGGAGGTACCAATCATCCTAGGCAGACCTTTCCTTAAGACAGGCTGTACATTGGTGGATGTATACAAAGGGACAATAACATTGAGAATGAATGATCAAGAAGTGAAATTCAACATTGAAAATTCAATGAAGTATCCATCTGATGTGGAGCATTGTTCGTTTCTTAGTACAACTAAAGATGCTCTTAAAAAAATCACTAAGCAAACCAGAACAGAAAATATGATGACTGAAGTAGACCCGCTAGAGGAAATGTTCGAGGCATTAAGTGAAGATGAATTGGAAGCGTGTAATGCTTTGATAAACATGAGCCAATTCGAGCCTCTTAATGTAGGAGAGTGCATTAATCTGCCTATAAAGCCATCAATAGCTAACCCACCATTGCTAGACTTGAAGCCATTGCCTCAGCATTTGAAATATGCATACCTGGGAGCAAAAAACACTCTTCCCATTATCATATCTGCTGAATTAATTTTGAAAAATTAAGCAATGCTGCTAGACCTTTTGAGGCATTACAAAAAGGTTATCGGTTGGACACTTGCAGATATTACAGGCATAAGCCCATCGTATTGTATGCATAAAATCAACCTTGAAGAGGGGCAATTCAAGTCTATTGAGTAGCAAAGAAGGCTCAACCCTGTAATGAAAGAAGTTGTAAAGAAAGAAGTGATTAAATGGTTGGATGCTGGAATCATTTTTCCTATCTGAGATTGTAATTGGGTAAGTCCTGTTCAGTGCATACCAAAGAAGGGTGGAATGACAGTGATAAAAAATGATGCCAATGAGTTAATCCCGAGCAGAACTGTTACTGGGTGGAGAGTTTGAATAGATTATCGGAGACTCAACAAGGCAACCAAGAAAGACCACTTCCCCTTGCCGTACATTGACCAGATGCTTGACAAGTTAGCAGGGCAAGAGTTCTACTATTTCCTAGATGGTTATTTCGGTTACAATAAGATTACGATAGATCCTAAGGACCAAGAGAAGACGATATTTACATGTCCGTATGGTATCTTTACATTTAGGCTAATGCCTTTTGGGCTATGTAACGCACCAGCAACATTCCAACGTTGCATGCTAGCCATCTTCTCGGACATGATAGAAGACATTATTGAAATCTTTATGGATGATTTTACAATATTTGGGAAAACATTTGATTCATACTTGTTTAACCTTGGGAGAGTATTAAAGCGTTGTGAAGAAATAAACTTAGTTCTGAATTGGGAAAAATGTCACTTCATGGTGAATGAGGGAATAGTCCTTGGGCATTGCATTTCAAAAGAAGGAATAGAGGTGGATCGTGCCAAAATTGAAGTTATTGAAAAGCTGGATCCCCCGTGTAACGTCAAAGGCATTAGAAGCTTCTTGGAGCATGCCGAATTCTACAAGAGATTCATCAAAGATTTCTCCAAGATCTCAAAGCCTCTATGCGAGTTGTTAGAAATTAATCGGGAATTTAACTTCAGTGCAGACTGTCGGAAGGCATTCAACACCTTGAAAAATGCTCTGAACACCGCGTCAATCATCATTGCCCCAGATTGGAGCAAGCCATTTGAACTAATGTGTGACGCCAGCGACTACGCTGTCGGAGCTGTTTTGGGCCAACGTGGTGAGAAATTGCTGAAGCCGATTTATTATGCCAGCAAGACGTTAAACGAAGCTCAGCTTAATTATACGACAACAAAAAAGGAGCTGCTGACAGTTGTGTTTGCATTGGAGAAGTTCCGATCTTATCTTGTTGGATCAAAGATTGTGGTATTCACAGACCATGCAGCTATTCGATAATTAATGAGCAAGTCGAATGCCAATCCCAGGTTAATTCGATGGGTTTTGCTACTGCAAGAGTTCCACATCGAAGTGAAGGACAAAAAGGGAAGCGAGAATGTTGTAGCAGATCACTTGTCAAGGTTAAAGCAAACAAATGAAGCTGACAAAAATATTCCAATTGTGGAAAGTTTCCCTGATGAGAGAAGCGATTACAGCATTATCAGCCACAGAACGACCTTGGTTTGTTGATTTTGCTAATTATAATGCCAGTGGAATCTTGCCTTCGAACCTGACAAGAGAGCAAGCTTAGAAGTTTTATACAGATGTTAGGTTTTATTTTTGGGATGAGCCGTTTCTGTTTCGGCAATGCGCCGACAACTTAATCAGAAGATGCGTGCCAAAAAATGAGGTTGAGAAAATCATTGAAAGATGCCATGAAGCACCATACGGTGGACATTTTGGAGGGATGAGAACCACCGCCAAAGTATTACAATCTAGGTTATGCTGGCCCTTAGTCTTTAAGGATGGCCATCATTTTGCTAAGACATGTGATAAATGTCAGAGACGTGAGAACATTGGGGTGCCAATGACATGCATCTTTTGAAGTCGAGCTATTTGATGTTTGGGGCATCAACTTCATGGGGCCATTCCCACCATCCAAGGGTAATATTTACATTCTAGTTGCGGTGGATTACGTTTCAAAATGGGTTGAAGCGATTGCCAGCCCAGTAAATGATGCCAAAATAGTGATTCGGTTCTTGCACATAAATATTTTCTCACGATTTGGAACGCCGAGGGCAGTGGTGAGCGATGAGGAATTTATCAATCGAGCTATGGCCATTCTTCTGATGAAATATGATATTAAGCATCGAGTGGCTACACCATATCATCGTCAGTCAAATGGGCAAGTCGATATTTTGAACAGAGAAATCAAAAGTATTTTGGAAAAAGTTGTGGGGCCATCAAGAAAAGACTGGTCGATGCGGCTTGAAGACTCGCTATGGGCATATAGAACAGCATTCAAAACGCCTTTGGGGATGTCGCCGTATCAACTGGTTTTCAAAAAATCTTGTCATTTGCCTCTTGAGCTGGAGCATAGAGCATTCTAGGCTCTTAAAAAATTGAACCTGGACTTGAACTTAGCTAGGCCAGCGAGGATAATTCAACTCCTTGAGTTGGATGAACATAGACAGCTTGCTTATGAAAATGCAAAGATTTACAAAGAAAATACCAAGGCATGGCATGACAAAAAGATAAAGCCTAAAGCATTTGAAGCTGGACAACGAGTGTTGTTATATATTCTCGATTTAAATTATTTCCTAGGAAGTTAAAGTCTAAGTGGTCTGGGCCAATCAGAATTATACAGGTGCATGCTAGTGGAGTCATCAAACTAATTAACGAGGAGGATGGAAGAGAATTCATGGTAAACGGGCAGCGCTTAAAACATTATTGGGGCGAGAATTTCAGAATGGAGAAATCTTCGTGGGCCATTTCCAGCGAATAGAAATTCTGCGATGCTTAGAGCATTGGAATGTTCGATATCTTTAATTTACGCTCCAAGCCTGTGTTTTGCATTAATATTTCTGATCATGAAATTTATCCTTGCATTTTATTTGTGGTGCATTTTTTTCTTGCATAATTAAGTAGTGATAGCTTAGGGTAGTGGGAAATGCAGAAATTAAAACGTGGCAAATCGGGAAAGGCACGTGGTGAGCTAGGGTTTAGTTAGAGAAAGCATCGTGGCCGTTCATGGATCATTGGTGGGGATTGAAGCATGGAGAGGAGTGTTCAGCTTTTTTGAAAAGAATTTACAGTTAAGGGTAGTTTTCTTTTGCGCCTCTTCGCCTGCTTATTTATTGCCCCCTTTCTTCCCTTCCATTTCAAGCATTTGAAATTTTCCTTCTTCTACCTCAAATCCGTGCCCTAATTCTTCTCGCTGCTTCTCAAATTTGAATATCTGATGGCCCCTAAAACCAAAGCCCATCGAGCTAAGGCTGAAGCAAGTGGAGAAGTTCTTGAAGTTCCGGCAAATCGCAGGCAAAGGGCCAGTGGGCAAACATTGCCATCAGGAGCAAGGTTCGCTGAGAAAGACCTAGAGAGTAAGTTAGAGGAGGTAATCAAGCTCTATGGCTGGGAGTCATTTGTTAGGCCCTCAGAACCAGCCAGGCTTGTATAACTGCCCAGTTTTCCTTTTCGGTTCCCCAGGTTTGATCGTTTGCTGATTTGGAGGTTTGGTCGGGCCGTTAGGGCAGTTTGAGCTTCTAGGGGTATTTTGGTAATTTGGCCTTCAGGGGTAGTCTCGTAA
>JBBMKA010006593.1:0-10115 GCA_037833695.1 Sechiopsis laciniata | reverse complement strand
ACTACTTGCTTCCACATCACCATTCCACGTCATTCTTATTTCCTTAATATTTTGTGGTGGGTAATTTAGCGAACAATCACACACACACTTCGCCTAATCAGAGTGAAGTTTCGCTACGGCAAGATCAGAATTGCCACGTCATTCTTACATCATTATTATTTTCTTAATTTGTGTGTTTGGAAACCGCCCAACACTAATCTATCAAACTCTACCAGCAAAAATTCAGCAAAAATGAAAAGAAACAATTTAAAGAAAACCATTGTCTTCAATCAAAAGAAAAATGACATCTGATAAACAAATTTAAAGCTCAGTATATACCTTGTGAAACCTTCAATTACGTGCACATATGAGAGGAGTATAATAGGGAATTTGGGGTGATTTGTTGTAGTAGATTTGTGCTTAAATTTAAATACTTATATTAGCATCGTATCTTATCTTATCTTTTAATTATCTTTACCTTTTATGAGTTTAATTATTTTCTTTTACCTTGAAATCTACTTAACCCAATATTGAGTCCCTTGATCAATGAGATTAATTCCTCTAACATTCAACGTGGAAATCAAGAACAATATCCCATAGTAGATCTTCCATCTGTTAATTTTACAACCAAACTAGCATCAATATAAAGTTCTACCATTTATTTTGATGATTTTTTAAACATTAATCCATGACTTGCAGTGCCTTTGAAGTATTTAAACCGAAATTAACTTGGGCTTGTGGCGGGGAGAAAGATAAAGTAAGTCATCTTCGAAACTCTTTGTATGGTTTAAAACAGAGTCGACGAGCTTGGTTTGAAAAATTAAGTCAAACACTCGAGCATTTTGAGATGAAAAAAAGCAAACCAAATCATTCTATCTTCTATGATCTATTGACGTTCTACGAATGGTGTTATTCTACTAAAAAGACAAGGCATAATTTCAAACATTTTCAATAATTTACCAAAAAAGTAATTGATGTGTATGAATCACGTAAATTGTACCAAGTGGTGAAGTAGATTACATGTTTGATCAGAATATCTGATATGGGCTGCAATATCATCATGCTTTCCAATGGTTCCAAAAATTCCTGATTGCAAGTCATGCCTAGAAAGTTTTACCGAAAGGCATTAGCAACTTATGCTCAAATATCCAACCATCACAGAATGCTGGTAACATAAAACTTAACTTTTAGCCGCAGAGAAAGTTAAAGAAAAAAACCACAAATTTTTTAAGTTAAAACTCTGGCAAGTTAAGAAAAAACAATGATAATAATTAATAACTCTTTAAGAAACTATTGCAAGATAACAAAGCCTAAAATACTCTCTCTTTTTTGTTGTAGACCAACAATTTTATTTATGCTCGTTTTCTGTTTCTTATAAAAAATGATAGAAACAGTATTACAAATGGAAAAAATATCCTAGTAACATTTTCTTCCAATGTGAAAAAAAAAAGTGTTTAAAGTGAAGGAAAAAAAATCTTGAATGAGGTTTGTTATCTAAGTAACGTTTTATTCTGTTGTTTTCCAAGAATTTTGGATGGTTCATTCAATCAGGACACATTGGATGACCAAGTTAGAAATTTTGGATTAATGACTACAAGGTTGCTTTGCAAGAAGATCTTGTAGATTCGAAAATGAATCTTCTCGAGGAATGTGAGAATATAAGGAAATAAGTGATCAACCGGCTAAACCAAGCTCAAAAGAAACTTATTCTCAAAGTCAACTCAAATTCAAATCAATGGTGAGCCAATCATTATTCCATAAAGTCCCATCATAAAAGCTAAAAGACTACAAGAAGCACTGAATACTTCAGAGACTTGCATTTTCCCATCCAATAAAATGGCCAGCAAAACATAGCTTGTACCCTTACCCAAGAAAACACCTGATCATTTCAACAGTATGAAATTTATGAACATGTTTTTTCCACAAATGAGATGGTAATTCAGATACATTTCCTTTTTCCTTATTGCCTAACCTCCATCTATCATTTTTGTCTACTTAGGCTTTGTAGCAAGTAGTCACATTCAGTAAGGTCCTCACCCAGTTAGGCATGATAAAAAAAAATTGGAAACGGGGAAATCGGAGCTTCACTCCAGTATACTCGGGGTAACCACGGAATGGTTTTTCTTTGCAATGATAGATTGGAAATATTTAATGCTGAACGCTAAAAGAAAGTAACGTTAATGAAAAATTGTAACTGAAAACTCGTAATAAAAATTTGAAAATCATCTAATTGTTGGGGAGCAGGCCATTTTCCTATTTGGTGCAAAGGGGTTGAAAGAGACAAATTTCTTCCCAAATTTTCCAAGTAAATCAGTTGAATTGAAAGAAGAGCAGTGGAATAAATAGATATTGGAAGCCCCAAACCTCCTGATGAAGCCATCAGAACCAGCGCTGAAAGCCAGTGAGTCGTCCTGGAAGCAACAATCCAGCAGCGCAGCCTCGGAGGGAGTTTCAAGTCTGAGAGCAGAATTATCCACATCGTATAAGCGAAGACTCTGTCCAAACCAAAAACAAAACCCTGAAATTCATTCAAGAAATGACACAAGTTTTTCAACAAATTCACAATGCCAAGATGAACACTAACAGAGTCCCAGGAAGAAACAAGGAGATTGTTGGAATGAGGGGCAAATTGAATTTTGGAAATGGAATCTTCGATCGGATTTTGAAAATTCAGCAAAACCCTCGATTCCATATCCGAGGAGCGGGCTTAGACCAACATAAGAGGCGGGAAATGAAGTAATTAAACAAAATTCAAGTCGCCCTCCAAGCGCTGCTACACAATTAAATATATTGAATAGCAGGAATTTCAATTTCTATTTTCCGCAGATTTTGAATTTGTTTTTAATCATTTTTTTTTTAACCACCATGTTTTGGTAATCAATTTTTAACTAATATAGATCCAATTCAATGTCAAATGTTTAATTTAAAAAATATATTTAATTCTCATTTATTTGAATAATGCCAAGTTTTGTGATTCATTTTTTTAATTTGTATTATTTTTTTTAGTATATATCGAGTGAGAATGAACATATATTGATTCTCGAGATCGAACCTATGACACTGGTGTTGAATTAGTTTTCTAAAATATGATATTGAACGAATAAGTATGCAGTATATTAAGACAAAAAATCATAATAAATTTTAAAAAAGTTAAAATCTTGAAGTTTTAAAAAATAAACAAGACATAATTGAAATTAAAAAAAAACTAAAAAGGAACAAAATTAAAAAAAATACATAAAAAACTATAAATTAGTGGCTACGTGGCATACTGGCATTGCCCCACGTGGCCACCATATTCAATCCATTAATTGCTCAAAAGGTTCAAAATTGACAATCCACATTGTCCCTTCAACATTTAGATGTGATATTACATTTTTTTAATTCCACTAAATTGAGCTTTACTAAAGTTAACGATGTCTAATAAATTAATCGTTAAAATGCCATTTTAACGATTAATTTATTAGACATCCATTTTAAATTAATAACATGGGTGAAAATTTTAAACTCGTAAAGAGTCAGTTATGAATCATACTAAAGTTGTTAGTGGTCTATGCTCTTTCCATTATTATCTTTGTTGATTTCTATTTGCTAGTCTAATAGTAGGATTCATAAAATTAATGTTCTCCTTCAAATTTATGCCTTGGAGAAATTTTATGTCGATTTTCAAATGGTTTAAAATTGTTTATTGCACGAAAAATAAGAATTTTGTAATCTTCTATTTTTACCTAAAAAGGAAATTATAACTCTCTCATTTTTTATTGCATGATTAAATTATGTGCCACCAACTCTTATACCAGCAACTTCATCTTTTTTTTCTTCCAATTTCAATTTTTAAAAAAAATTTCTATATTTTTTTATATGATTTTATCTTTTATTATATATCTATCAAATTTTCAAAATTTTTTGAGTAACTTGAAATTCAATAATTTTATGGTTCATTTTATTTTATTTCTAAATTTGTATTTATATGTAGTCATCTAACACAGTATCATTTAATTCACTAATTAATTAATAGAAATCATTCTCATTCGCATAATATCATATTTTAAAACTATATATTTCGCTATCTCAAATATGTATCTTTTATTTTTTTAGTTTATTAAATGTCACCAAATTATTTAATTTACAAAGTTTTCGTATGATTCTTTAAAATATAAAATAAAATTTATAACACCAAACAAAAAATAAAAATATTTCAATTTTAAAAAATAAATTTAAAAGACAAATAAATAAAGTGGCATTAGTAAAAATAAAATTATAAGCATAAATATAATATTTGTAAATTGAAATAATAAACAAATAATTTTTTAATCGAAAAAATCTCATACATATACCATCTTTCACAAATAACAAAATTGGAGACAAACAACTATTTTCAAACGATCTATTGTAATAACTAATCTCCACATTATTTTACGATCAACTACATTTAAACCAACTATTATTATAATCTCCACAATTTTTCATCTCAACCCCTTTTTACATTTATTAATTTAAATTCATTAGTGTTTGAAAAAAAAAAAAATATTAAAATCATATCTTCAACTTCAAACCACATACTTTTAAAATCATTTTTAATTTTTCTGAGTTCATTCCTAGTTTATTTATTATTATTATTATTTTTTATAAACAAAGTTCATCCTCAGTTTGAAAACACATTTTTGTTGGATCCCAGGTTCCACCGCGGTTCAATTGACGGCGAGCAATGGCGGTGAATTTCAAGTGAAGCCACGGTTCATTTGAATCAGTTTTGATCTCTACCCGGCGGCTCTATTGTGCCGCTACTAGTGATTGGATCTCCATTGGAAGCTTTAGATCGGGGTACGGATCTTATGTAATCGGGCGATTTATCCCTTCCTGTGGATAAGCTTTACTCATGGCGGGGAAGCCCAACTCGGGTTCCTTCAAGGTTCCGTACAGGAACCTTCAGGATGATGCAGAAGTGGAGATGGCGTCTGTGGATGAACACCAACTCCATGGGATCGATCTCAATTCTCCTCCTTCTGATAGACGTCCCAATGACAGCTCGTCGTCATCGCCTCATGTTAGATCTACGCCAAATAATTTGATTATCTTGATTCTCAGTTGCACGATCGCGGCCGGCGTTCAATTTGGTTGGGCATTGCAGCTGTCCCTACTAACTCCCTATATTCAGGTATTTGTTTTCTTCTTTGCGGATTCTGTATTGGCCTATGATTCAGATTGTTTTCTCTACCAAAATTCTCATGTATTTGCCTTATTATCTGAATTGTGTAGTATACGGCATTTTCTACCTCATGTCACTCGACGATGCTATTTGGTTCTTAATATCATCGTTTTTTTGTGTAATTTTGCAGACACTAGGAATTGGGCATGCATTTTCTTCGTTTATTTGGCTTTGTGGTCCCATCACTGGTCTTGTGGTACGTGATGATTATCATTTCATATCAACTCTTCCCTAATTATATCTGTTATTGATGAATATCATTGAAAAATTTGTCCATAGTTGATAGAAAATACGCTCATTGTCTAATTAACTTTCCATTTAAATAATTAAAATATTATGCATTGAAGAGATAGTTTACCATATTTATGAATCAATAGCTCAATTTTATGTATTTATACGTTATCGACCTCCATGGATGATAATTTTTTCTTTTTTATATAGGAAACAAAACTTTTCATTGATAAGTCGAAAAACATAAAAAACTTATCGAAACAAAAAAAGGGAGATAGAAGAACCATAAAGTAGAGAGAAGGCCAAATACAAGGTTGGCCATAAAGGCGTGCCAAGGTACAAAGCAAGAGAATCACTGTTAGGATGCAATTTTATGGTTAATACAAACCCAAAAAGATCAAGGTGATCAAGAGAATCAATTCATGGGTATTTGTATAGAAACACTATTTGTTTAGACCCATATGCTAGTTACCCACACCCTTTAGGTAGTTAGGGTAAATAGTTGGTTAGTCCCTTACTGGGTTATATGAGATATACCCTTTCTCATATGAATACAACTTGAATAATGAATTGACTAAGTCGTTTGAGAGGTCCATGAGATAGAGTGTTAAGACTTTATCAATTGGTATCTAGTTAGATGGAAATTCAATGGAGGTCATAGAGAGAGATGCCAGCGATGAAGATAATTTACGGAGATGGGTGGATGATTTCAAAAAGAAATTGAGAGAATTAAGAAAAGAGTGGGTCGAGTAAAAGGAGCAGGAAACACTAAAGAAAGAGGAGGAGGAGAAACTAATTAACTAAATCAAGAATTCGGGAGTAAGAAGCAATATAAAGAAGAAAATCGTCGTGCGATCGTGAGTACACGAGAAAGACAAGAAATGTGTAAAGAGAGTCGAACTAAGAGAAATAATGAATGCCAAGATAGTGAAGATCAAGATTGCAAGAACTCAAAGATCTTGCGAACAACGAAAGTCCTTGTGGCAAAAAAGGTGTAGAAGCACAAAAAAATTGTGTCTAAAAAAGAAAGCTCGTGTGGACCATG
This sequence comes from Sechiopsis laciniata, assembly GCA_037833695.1. NCBI lineage: Eukaryota > Viridiplantae > Streptophyta > Magnoliopsida > Cucurbitales > Cucurbitaceae > Sechiopsis > Sechiopsis laciniata. The sequence goes on along the minus strand of JBBMKA010006593.1, from coordinate 3,654 downwards.
TTCAAAAGGCAGAGAAAGAAAACAATTGGTTCGTATTTCTGGAGAAACAAATGTTGAAATGGCAGAGTTTGGCCAAGGAAGAAAATAAGAGAAAAATAAGAAATCGACTCATAGGGGAGCTTCCGCAAAAACAAAGACAAGTTTGAAAACAACGGACTTTATTACAAAAAAGAAAATTTCGAAACGACTTAAATGTGGGTTGCCAGATGAGGAATTTACAAAATATAAAGAATGGGGATATGGCCGAAGAACAGAAATAAAGAAGGGCGATACAGAAAGAATGGAAAGAGATAAAATGGTCGGAAATAGAGGAAGAATAATTTTGCGGTCCAAGAAGAATATTTTTAGATGCCCAAGAACTTTGTTGCCAGAATTTGAAGTCAATCTTTTCTTTTAATAATGGGAGTAACAATCCCAAGAATGTTGCTAGTACTTATAATAACGATAATTTGGTGGCTTTAGGTTCTAAAATACAAAAAAAATGCAGGTCTTATTGGTGGAAGAGAAGTTCTCAACAAGTTGAGGAACAAATGATACAGAGATGGGAGTGTTTGGAACTAATAGTATTAAAGAATCCTTTGAAATTAAATGGTCAAGACAACACTTACATGATTTTTGTTGCAAAGGAAAATGGTTTAAATCAATTTGTAGTATTGAGAAAAAAAATTAGCACATTCTCATAAGGAAAGACTTGTATGTGTTAGAGGTTAGTTAGTAGTTAGTTTTAAGTGTTGTCCTTTATAGTCTTTTCCCATTCCTAGCCAAGGTTTCCTTGAGCCTATATATATGTAGTCTCTCTAATGAATGAAATAATGCAATTCTTTTCTCATATTAAAATACAACATGGTATCAGAGCTTAGGTTTAGAAAAATCTCACCACCATCTTTGTCTTTGCAGTCTGTACTTCATTTACCTAACATGATATCTGTTAGTTAGGTCATTCGTGATCTTAACTGTTATATCTTGTTTTTTTCTAGTCACTGTTTTTTTTAGGATCTTGATACGAAGAAGATTATTGGGAAAGGACACGAATCTGGAGGTCCTTATATTTTTAAGGGTCGAGTTCGGGGTCCTGTTTCCTGCTCAGGTGTTGTTTCTCCCTTTGATATCCATTGCCGTCTAGGTCATCCGTCTCTTGCTGTGTTAAAAAAGGTCTACCCTCAGTTTCACAGTCTGTCATCTTTGAATTGCGACTCGTGTCAGTATGTCAAGTTTCATCGTCTTAGCTCATGATCTCGGGTTGACATACGAGCAGGAAAACCCTTTAAGTTGGTACATTCTGATATTTGGGGTCCATGCTTGGTCATGTCGACAACTGGATTTCGATATTTTGTGTATTTTGTTGATGACCATTCTCGTATGACATGGTTGTACTTTATGAAAAATCAATCTGAGTTATTGTCTCATCTCTATAACTTTCACGCTGAAATCCGAACACAGTTTAGAGTGCCCTTAAAAGTGTAGGTGAATATTTTTCCGAAACACTCACATCCTATCTATCAAAACATGGAATTCTCCATCAGTCATGTTGTGCTGACACCCTATCCCAAAATGGGGTGATAGAGCGTAAAAATCGACATTTTCTAAAAACAGCAAGGGCCTCATCTTTTCAAATGTACGTCCTGAAGCATTTTTAGATTGATGCAATTTCCATGACGTGTTTTTTTATTAATCGGATGTTGTCTTCTATCCTTCAGGATCAAACTCCATCTCATGTTCTCTTTCCAAGTAAGCCTAGGTTCCCTATTGAGCTTAAAATATTTGGGTGTCCGTGTTTTGTTCGGGATGTTCGTCCTTACCTCACAAAGGTGGATCCCAAGTCATTACGGTGTATTTTCTTAGGTTACTCTTGTGTCAGAAGGGGTATCGTTGCTATTGTCCAAGTTTGAATAGATATATTGTTTCTCGTGATGTCACATTTTTTTAGGATGCGTCTTTCACTCTATCATTGTCTAGTACGAGTCGGGAGGAGGAGGATGATCTTTTTATATATACGATTGTGACTCGTACGTCCCCACCTTGCTTCTCCTCTGCCAGTTATTCAAGTGTACTCGAGACGACCACAACCTCTAGGTGATTGTCCAGTCCCAGATAACTCTTCGGTATCAGATTTGACATTGAGTAACGATCTCCCTATTGCCCTTCGTAAAGGTAAACGTACTTGCACGTATTCGATTTCTTCTCGTGTCTCCTATGCAAACCTATCTTTTGCTATGTTCTCTTTCATTTCATCCCTTGATTCAGTCTCGGTCTCTAAAACAGCTCGTGAAGCCTTGTCTGATTCTGGTTAGCGTGCTGCAATGATGGAAGAGATTCAAGCCTTAGATGGTACTGGTACTTGGGAGTTAGTGTCTCTACCTCCAGGTAAGAAAGGGGTTGGTTGTAAGTGGGTGTTCGCTGTGAAGGTTAACCCAGATGGGTTAGTTGCTCGCTTAAAGGCCCACCTTGTTGCTAAGGGCTATACTGAGACTTATGGCGTTGATTATTTTGACACTTTCTCTCCAGTTGCTAAACTCGGCTCCATCAGGTTATTTATTTCTGTGGCAGCTTCTAGGCTTTTGCATCAACTTGATATTAAGAATGCATTCCTGCATGTCGATCTCCAAGAGGAAGTATTTATGGAGCAACCACCTGGGTTTGTTGCTCAGGGGGAGACAGGTAAAGTGTGTCGTCTTCAAAAATCCTTGTATGGGTTAAAACAAAGTCCGCGAGCTTGGTTTGGGAAATTCAGTCAAGTTGTTGAACAATTTGGAATGCAGAAAAGCAAGTCAGACCATTTTGTCTTCTATCGTCGATCTACGAATGGTGTTATCTTACTGGCAGTATTTGTTGACGATATTGTGATTACTGGGAGTGATACGTCTGGTATATTATCCCTTTAGTCATTTCTTCATAATCAGTTTCACACTAAAGACTTAGGTGTGCTTAAATATTTCTTGGGAATTGAGGTATTGAAAAACAAGAAGGATATTTTCCTATCGCAGAGGAAATATGTTCTTGACTTACTATCTGAAACAAGAAAATTGGTAGCCAAATCATGCAATACTCCGATGATGCCTAAAATGCAATTCACAGGAGAAGGAGAATCTTTTGAAGTTCCTGAGAGGTATAGAAGGTTAGTTGGGAATTTGAATTATATTACAGTAACACGACCTGATATAGCTTATTCAGTAAGCATTGTAAGTCAGTTTATGTCCTCACCCACTATGGATCATTGGACAATGATACAACAAATCTTGGGTTACTTGAAGGCTGCACCCATGCGTGGGATCTTGTATAAAGATCATGGCCATATAAAACTTAGTGTTTTTCAAACGCTGGTTGGGCAGGTTCAAGAGATGAAAGAAGATCGACCTCTGGGTATTGTGTTTTTATGGGAGGTAACTTGATTTCGTGGAAAAGTAAGAAACAAAATGTAGTGTCACGATCAAGTGCTGAGTCAGAGTATAGAGCTATGGCACAATCAGTTTGTGAAGAAATGTGGATATGTCAACTCATGGCTAAATTAGGCTTTGATAACCCGACTCCGGTCAAGTTATGGTGTGAGTGATAATCAAGCGGCTATCCATACCGCATTAAATCCTGTGTTTCATGAGCGGACTAAGCATATTGAGATTGATTGTCATTTTGTTCGTGAGAAAATACAACAAGGGT
>JBBMKA010006592.1:1922-34475 GCA_037833695.1 Sechiopsis laciniata | reverse complement strand
GAGTTAGCCAAAATATTTTGGGGTTGAATACAATTCTACATGTTTTGAATCTCACACCATGTATTCCTTTGGGATATGAAGCCTCAAACAGAATTTGGTCAAAGAAAGACATTTCTTACAATCATCTGCGTATCTTTGGTTGTAAGGCTTTCGTTCATGTTCGTAAAGATGAGAGATTGAAGCCTGATGCAAAGACCAGATCATGTTTGTTCCTTGGCTGCTCAATAAGAGTTTGAAAACAAATTGTATGATCTAGTGAAGGAAAAGCTCATTAGAAGTCGAGATGTGGTGTTTGTTGAAGACCAAATCATACAAGATATTGATGAAACAAAGTCTAAACATAATGATGATCTGATTGATTTAGATGCAGTTATTTTGGCACAACCTTCTCCATAGATTAAGTACAAAATTCAAAATGACCAGTTTCATAATTCACATGAGGTAAGAGGTCATGAACAGGTTAAAGTAAGGATGATATTCAGGAACAACTGTAAAAAACTAAAGCTCTTGTAGATGTTCCACTCAAAAGATCTGATTGAGATTGACGTCTATCAATAAGATATTATACTAATGAATATATGTTATTGACTACAAGGGAGAACCTGAAAATTATGAAGATGCTACAAAAGATGAGCACAAAAGAGAGTAGATTGATGCAATGAAAGATGAGATAAAATCTTTACATGAGATTCACACTTTTAAGCTTGTTAAATTGCCTAAAGGGAAAATCGCACTGAAAAATAAGTGGGTTTATTGAGGGAAACAAGAAAAAAAGACCTTAAAGTCACGTTATAAAATGAGACTAGTTGACAAAGGTTCAGTAAGAAGAAAAGTGTTAAATTTGATGAAAAGTTTGCTCTAATTGTAAAGATGTTTCGATTCATGTTGTTTTAGGTTTGGTAGCTAGCCTTGACTTAGAAGTCAACCATATGGATGTTAAGACTGCATTTTTCATGTAGACCCGAATAAAGGAATTTACATGGAATAACATAAAGGTTTTGGGGAATTATGCAAAGAGAAACTTGTGTGCAAGTTGGAAAAAAAAATTCTATGGGTTAAAACTGGCACCGAGGCAGTGCTACAAGAAGTTTGATTCAGTTATGGGGGAGAAAAAAAATATAAAAGACTACTTCTGATCATTGCATTTTGTACATAAATTTTGTGATAATGATTTTTTTTTTTTTTTTTTTTATATTATTACTTTTATGTTGATGTAATTTTGATTGTTTGCAAGAATGTTTCTAGAATTAACAAGCTGAAGAAACAATTGGGCAAATCTTTTTCCATGAAGAATTTATAGCCAATAAAGAAAATTCTTAGAATTTAATAATTTGAGACAGAGTATCCAATAAATTGTATATGTCACATGAGCAATACTTAGAAAAGGTGCTTGAAAAATTCAACATGGATAAAGCTAAAGTGGTCAATTTCTCGCTCTCCAGGTCATTTAAAATTGATCAGTAAATAAAGTCCTTCTACTGATAAAGAGAAGGAAGATATGAGAAAAGTTCTATATGCTTTCACAATTGGGAGTTTGATGTATGTCATGGTAAGTACTAGACCTTATATTTCTTATGTTGCTGGTGTTGTTAGTCATTTTATGTCCAATCTGAAAAAACAACATTGGGAGGTAGTCAAGATTGCATCATGAGATATTTGAGAGACATTTCTAGTTTGAAACTCACATTTGGAAAAGCCAGAGTTAACAGGCTATACTAATTAAGATATAGCTGGATATTTAGATAACTGAAGGTTTACTTCAAGTTATTTGATAACGTTTGTAGGTGGTGCAGTGTCTTAAGAGTCAAAACTACAGAAGTGCATTACATTTTTTACTACAAAAACAGAATATATAGCAGCAGTAGAAGCATGCAAAGAGATGTTGTGGATGAAACAGTTTATACAGAAGTTTGGCTTCAAGCAACAAGGGTATGCGATATTCTATAATAACATAGTGCTATTTACCTTTGTAAGAACTCAACATTTCAATCTATAACTAAACATATTGAAGTGAGTTATCACTGGATGCGAGATGCATTGAATGATAGTTTATTTGAGCTTGAGAAAATACATACTGATTAATACGAAGAAAGAAGCTTGAGTTTTGTCGTGATAAGTTCCTCCACGCAATGAATAGGGGGGGATTTATTGGGTTTTATTCACATTTGTGGACAACCCTACATTTAAGGCCCATTGAGGCACAATTATATATATGTATATATATATATATATGTATGTATATAAATAATTGAAACAATATATATTAAACCGACCGTATTTATGTTAGGATTCTTTAATTTAGTTAAAAAATATATAATTAAGAAACACTATGTTTTCATATAAACTTGTTCAAATAAACTTAATTCAATAAGAACTACAAAAAATCTTAATTAAATAATAATTGATATATAATTGTCACATGTTTTATAATCTTATTTGTTGTACTAAATTATTTTTTCATACAAGTAAAAAAGAGTATAACTCCAATATATAATGTACAACTTAATAACTCATGTTACAGATTCAAACATCGAAAAATATCAGCCATTTTTTTAAGGTAATTAAGCTACTTCCAAACATTGAAAAATATCTTTCACAAAGACACATTTTAAGTTTCTTTTTTTTTTTCTTTTTTTTTTTTTTAATTATTGGGTGGGAAATTCGAGCTCATGATATTTTGATCAATTGTGCGTATACAGATACTGCTAAGCTATTTTTTTGTTGTGATACTCTTGCTAGTAAAGCCAAGTATACCCTTATTCAGCTGCCATATAAATATAAATTATAAAGTACATAATGCGTATCCATTGATGTGGATGCCGTTCATCTATTATTCTAATTCTTAGTTAAAGTACCTGTTTCTCACATTCTCGTTATTGAAACAGCTAAAATCATTGTATTTAATGACAATTTTTACTTTTTTTTCCCTTTTATTCTCTAATTTTTTAAATGAAACTCATAAATACTTCATAAACATAAAAACAAGAAATGTCGAACAATTTAGAAATGAAACACATAGTGAAATGATGATAGAGAGATTTCACACTTTTTATGAGTCCTCCCATTATTTTATGTTTGAATGGCTAATTTCTTCATGTGATGTTTGGATGGTAATTTCAAATCGGTTGCTAATCCAAGAGCTTGAAGAACCAAAATGACCCACCAAGTTACATCCAATTGCCACCATTCTAAGCCATGTCGAGCTGAATACTCAAATGCATGATGATTGTTGTGCCATCCCTCTCCAAACATAAGTAATCCCAACACCCTAAAAAATAGCAAATTTTCCATGAATAAATTGATGACAAGGTTTTGCATATCTATGTCAACAAAAATGAAAGAAATGTTGAGGATCTTAGAATGGAAAGGTGGAAAAGCTTCTTATCATTTATAATATAGGTAGGTGTGATATCTAATAATATCAGAGTTCATTAAACTCAAACAATAATTTGGTCTAATAAAAATGAAATTAAAAGGTTTAAAGATTGAAATGAATGCTCATAGAGAAGTGTTCAAACAACTCGATCAATCCAACCCGTTGTTATCAACATTTTTAGATTGGATTAAGTTCAAATAAAAGAAATTATCATAGATTGGATTGATTTATGGGTTGATCTAAAATTAATTTGAATTCACCTAAGCTAACTTGAATTCATTATTAACTCTTAAAAAATAAAATTACATGACTCAGTTAGAAGTTATCATGCTAGGTTGATTTATTTAAAATTTTATAGTAATTAATATATATATATATATTAAAATTTAAAAGAAGAAAAATGACCCGATGACTCAACCTAACTCAAATTATATGATCGATTTTATTTGGACAGTTGGGTGGACTCACATAACAGAAATTTTCGATGGGTCCAAAAATTCAACTTAACTCAACCTAATCCATCTACACACTCCTATTTTTACACAGTGAAATTGGGGAAAAATTCTTTTTCTCATTTACTTTCCCACATGGGCTAATCCTTATATACACAGTCAGTTTTGACTAGAATTGACTTCAAATAAAAAAAAGGAACAATAATGAACTAATCTAATAACCCCCCATCTTGGATAATAAAGGAAAAGACACATAAGCTGGTAGGAGCTTCATTAAAACATCTGCAAGTTAGAGGTTGGACCAAAGTGGCAAAAGTTTTAGAGCACCAGAATTAAGCTGATCTTGAACAAAATGAAGATCTAACTCAATGTGCTTGGTGCGCTTGTGGTACATTGGATTGGATGCTATATGCACTGTAGCTTCGTTATCACAAAACAAGACTGAAGGAGCTAAAGGAACCTGAAGATTAGTCAATAGAGAACGAAGCCAGATGATCTCGCATGATGTGAGTGCCAAAGCACAGAACTCAACTTCTGCGGAGGAACGAGAAACAATAGACTATTTCTTAGAATTCCACGAAACGAGCAAGTCACCAAGGAAAACATAGTATCCAGCTGTCGAGTGACGAGTGTCATGACATGAGGCCCAGTCAGAGTCATTAAAAGCCCGGATCTGAAAAGATTGAGAAGTAGCCAAGAACAAACCTTGTCTAGGGGACCCTTTTATATAACGAAGCAAATGATGAATGACATTGAGATGATCATTTGTAGGCTTAGATACAAATTGACTTAGACGATTAGCGCATAGGATATGTCAGGCCGAGAGATTGTCAAGTAGAGGAGTTTGCAAATCGAGGGCCTATACATAGAAGAGTCACACAGTAAGTCAATGTCGTCAAGTTTCAACTTCATCCTTGGATCCATGGGACAAGTTTCTGGTTTGGAACCAAAGAAAACTGGCCTCTAAGTAGTTGCAAGGCATAATGCCGCTGTGATATAACAATTCCAGCAAGCTGGGCGCTAGCTCGAGGCGGAGAAAAAACTTAAAGGGACCTAAGTCCTTAAGACGAAAGTGATTGTAAAGGATGGATTTCAAATCATCCAAAATGGACACATCAGAGCTTGTCAACATGATATCATCCCCAAAGACAAGAAGGGCAACAAAAGACTTGCCCGAGCCTCTCATAAAAAAAGAGTAGCAAGTTGAGATTGATGAAAACCAAGGCCAAGCATGGTGATTGTAAATTTGGCAAACAAATGTCTAGATGCTTGCTTGAGTCCATAAATGGACTTGTGCAATCTACAAGCAAGTTTCACCAACTCCATCCTTTGGAATATACTCGAGAGGTAGATCTATATATACTTCTTCTGTCAAGTCTCCATGGAGGAATGTGTTATTGACATCAAGCTGCATGAGAGGCCAATTGAAAGATGCAGCTAGAGTGAGGAAAACACGCACAGTGACCACTTTTGCGACTGGGGAAAAGGTTTCAATAAAATTCAAACCCTCCTGTTAAATGTACCTTTTTGTAACCAAATGTGCCTTGTAACGCTTAATGGTGCCATAAGCACGGTGTTTTACCTTGTATACCCACTTGCAACCTACTAGTTTCTTGTTGAGGGGAATTGAAACGATGCTAAGTGTGATTTCTTTCGATAGCATTCAATTCGACTGTCATTGCATCCCGCCAATGTGTATAAGAAACAGCCTGATGATAGAATGTGGGTTCAAAAGTGGTTGATACAATAAGAGCAAAGCATGGTGCGCTTCGGAGAGCTTGTCATAAAGCACGGTGCGTTTTTGTTTTTCAAGTGGGCAAACAGTACATGGTGAAAAACAAGAAGAATTACAATCATCTAAATGTAGAACATGTTTTAAAACTTGTAAATGAGGAAGTGAAAGATGGACAAGCCTGAAATGCCAAATCTCAGCACTTATTTTGCAAGTAGAGACAATATGAGTTGGAGGAGCATCGAGGTAATAAAGCCCCGCTCGGAGACTACCTTTGCCAATCTTCTTTGAAGTGAACTTGTCCTGGATGTCACATTCGTCAGTTGAGAAATTAACAGTAATAGAAGAATCTTTGGTAAGAGCGGTAATGGAGATCGGGTTATTAGAGCATTGAGGCACATATAGAACATTCTGAAGTAACAAGGATTCAAACGATATGACAGATCCAACATAGCACACATTAATCTGGATACTATTTGGCAATACAACGTTAGTTTGTATAAGATCCATAGACTGAAAAAGAGAACAATCATGGCATATGTGAGCGGATGCACCCGAGTCTAGAACCGAGCAATTATTGTCTATGGCATTAGGAGAAGTAGATAAAGATGCTAGAACAGAAGTACCTGCAATATGAGCAGTGGTAGAAACTTTTTGAGGAGTCGCAAACTTCAATTGCAGCATGGTTAGTAAGCTTTGACACTGAGTCAGAGCAACAGTAGTCAAAATGGCATCAGAGAAGGAATGACCCGAAGTAGCCATGGCCACAGTAGCTAGCACAGATGGCTAGGGCGAGCGAGGAGATCATTTGCTCCGATGACCAGGGGGATAGTCGTGGATTTTGTAGCAGTGATCCACGGTGTGGCCTTGCATATTGCAATGGGAACAAACTAGGTTCGAGCGGCGTCCACGATAAGTGCTTTGTGAGCTTTGAGACTGAGAATTAGACGATTTTGGAGGCGTCTGATTAACAGCCAAAGAAATAGTTTGAGAGAGCACTACTGCTCCTCTTGAGCAACCAAGGAAAAAGCCTTGGTGATTAAGGGAAGAGGATCCATTAAGAGGATTTGCAACCTACCTGGTCTGAAGGTGTCGTTCAATCCCATGAGGACATACATCAGGTATTCATGCTACAGGAATGTGTTAATGGCTTTGTGCCCACCACAAGTACACAAGCCACAAGAACACGTACTCATCCCATATACTCTTGAACCACAGTGGAGAGATCTCGTGCCATATCTCTCGACCTGAATCGGTAAACAATATGCTAGCCGAAATGCTCTTCAAAATGGAATTCAAGATCCAGGAAATGACTATGTTGTTGTTTCGCGTCCATTGATGTAGAAGAGATTCCTCAACAGGCCTCTTGATTTTGCAGTCAACGAACCCTAGCTTGTTGCGAATCGAAAGAGTAAGTGCCATAGATCGACTCCAGGTCACATAATTGTCATCAGTCAAGATTAGAAACGATTACCAAATTCGAAGTGTCGTGGTGCATTAGAAGATACGGATTATTGTGAGAATAAAAAATCGGAGTAGTTGGAGCAGCTGGAACAGTCGTGGAGGAAGAGTCAGTCGCCATAGCCAAAAGATTGAAATAGGGATGAAGGAAGGAGATGAAGAAGATGAATACGCCACAAGTTATCAGAGAGAGAAAAAGGCGCGGAAATAAAAACAGAGAAACCGTTTTACATCAGATACCATTTTAGATAGTGAAATTGGGGAAAAATCATTTTTCTTATTTACTTTTCCACGAGGGCAATGACTAGAATTGACTTTAAACAAAAAAAGGAATAATAATAAACTAATCTAATACCTATACTCATATATCTAACGTGATATCATGCCTAATTAAATTCAAACAAGTAATTCAATTTAATAAAAATTGAGATTCGATTCAAGATTGGTAAACCCAAAAGAGATACAACTAAAACATTTTTATCGAATAAGAAACGTCAATATTACCAATTGTTTCTCGACTGATCTCCAGAGTTCCATTGCTGATTTCCTCTCATGTGACCGATAGAGTTCAACGAGAGAGTGACATGTAGAGAGCATACAATCCTTACACCCTGCGTTTATTCAATTAATTAAAACGATAATTAGCTTTTCTTTTCTTAGGTCAAATTTGAAAATTTTTTAATAAAGAAACAAAGAATTATACATTTTGATAACCATTTATTGTATGGAATTTGAATTTATAAATCTAAATTATATATGAAACTTGGTTTTTAAAATTAAATATCCAAACGCATTTTTGCTGTCTTTTAAACATATCCATTTAGATGTGAATAAAAATCTTTTCAAAAAAAAAAAAAAAAGAAAGAGAGATGCGAATAACAATAAAATAATGCTTTTATTTATGTATTAATTGATGAACCCATTTAATCTTATGGGAATAATAAATATATTGATTAATTTTTTTATAGCTATAATTATTTTATTATTATTTTTAACTAAAAAATATTTGACACTCTAAATCTATAACTTTCCAGGTACTATTTGATACATAATACTACCAGAGTACTACTCTCTTAATATAATTATATTAATTATTAAACTATACTTAGATTAGCAAAATATTACTAGTTAAATAGAACAGAACTCAATAATTTACGGCATCATATTCCTGATAAAAGAATTAGAAGAATTTAAATTCCTCATCTTCAATTTTGTTGAACTCAAAAACTAAAAAATAAATCATCGGTAGAACATAATTATGGCAATAAGTGTCTTTATTTGATGTTATAGACATTCAATTCATATATAAAACTTATTATTCAACTTGATCATTTATGACAACAGATAGAATGACGATATAAGTTTGTATGATGTTCAAGAACAAGTAATTACAATTTCAATTTCTCATCTTGTTGATCTAAGAAAACTTAATTATTTGTGGAACCTGATTCTAATTTGTCAAAAAGAATAATACTCCGAGGAATGTTATGTATCATATAGTAACGAGTTCGTTAAGATTTCGTCTCTTAAAAATTGTTGAATTAAAAATAAAAAAATCTGATTCTAATTTATGATATTCTTATTTTTGTAGTGACTATTTCTGTTATATTTTATTTTTTTTAATAATAATTATATTTTATCTATACTATACTTGATTTGCTTCATACACATATTTACAAAAAGCAGAATGATGGTTTTGTAAGAGATTTTATTGTAGCTTTGATTTTACAAAACACGAGACTTAAGCTTTTGTATTTCTTATAACTTGTATTAGAACTTTATTAATTCAAGTTAATAATTGTTTTTTTTTTTTTTTTAATTTAACTCGAGAACTCGAACTTATGACCCCTGATTATTAAGTTTTATATTTTTATAAAAAAATCAAAGTAAATAAAATTCGTTGTATCATCAAGATGGCAACCAAACACTTTAACAATAAATTACAACATTAATTTAAAAATCAAACACCCGATTTTCACGTATAACAAAAAACAAATTAAAAAAATTTGCACAAACAACATAATTCTGAAAATATATAGTTTATAGTAGAAAAATAGATGAATCCCTGTAAAATGATCAAATGTCCACATTTAAAATCAAGTTAGTTGATTGTGTTCAATCAATTCAACTAATTAAAAAATAACTAATTCAGTTGATTAATAGGATGACAATTCTCAAATATGCAAAAAAAAACACAAAAATCCTTTCTTTTTTTTTTTTTTTGAAAAAATACTATAATTAAAATTATTAATGTAAAAATTGTATATCTATAATAATTTCCCTAAATTAAAAGTAAATTAACATATTCTAGGAGGAAAATAAAATCTTACCATTCCCCAAACCAAGAAGGGAGGCCCTCCTATTGCATAGAGGATAATTGCGAGAGCAAAATGATGAAGAATATATGTTTTTCGAAGAAACCTATAAAAGGCTTGGTTTTGTAAATCTTCCACATTGTTTGGTCTTCCGTACTTTAAATATCCAACAAACATATTGTTGAAAAGCTTTCTTTTGCGATCTCTGCCCTCGAAATCTTGAACATGTTTTGGAGAAACCTTTCTAGTCAAACAATAAGAATCAAATATCCAACCCATGTGTCCGAACCAAAATCCTTGGGTCGGACTGTGTGGATCTCTTTTGGTTTCGACAAATTGATGGTGATATCTATGTGTACTCACCCAATCAATTGGGTCGCCCTACCAATGTTAAAAAAAAAAAAAGCTTAAAAATCAATAAATAGAAAAAAATGTTAAATAACTTAATGTTTCACCTTAAAACCAATTGATAATTAGAGAAATCACTCATGCACCTTAATTATAAATGTTGTGAGATATCAACCGATCCTCAATATGCTTAGATGATGCTTAGAGATATCTATTTTCCTCATGGTGTCGGGGCCCTACATGGACCCGATCCTAACGAGGCGGTGAATCCCGGTTTAGGCAGGAAATGGAGAAGTAGGTGATGAGAAAAAAATTCCCCCAAATTAAATGGAGACGGAGAAATATATTCTTCATCCCCGTTTTTACGTTCGTCCACCCCGTTTATATTTAATATTTAGTTTATTTTATATTTAATATACATACATACATACACACACTATAAATACATAAAAGTATGTAATATTTTCTCGCCAAATTCAATATTTATGATTAAAAGTTAACTATTTGACTATATACTGGATTGAATTGAGATTTAAAAAAAAAAAATTAAATGGGGGAACAACTCAAAAACCGATCCCTGCAGGGAATCACTGCAAGTTTAATATAATTTTTGAAGAAATGAAGATTTAAAAGAGTGATGGGGATGGGGACAGTAAAGCTATCCTATCCTCACTCCGGAGACATCTCTAATGATACTTAATTGAATACACTATTCTTGAACTATATTCATTTCTAGGCAAAATACAACATATAATATTATCAGATCTCTCCACATTTCTGTTAATGTGAGATACTTCGATAAAAAGAAAATGTGATAATAGTAAACAACAATATAATTAACCTGAAGGGTGTGGACTCCCATATAAGCAAACATATATTCGAGCCATTTGGGAATCTTGAAACTCTTGTGCGAGAGATGTCGGTGGTACGAGAGTCCGAAACCGAACAAACCTGTGATAACATAGAGTACAATGGCAAGCCAAAAGGCTGGCCATGTGAACTGAAAAGGCGCCAAGAGGCAAAGCAAATGCAAAACCAGAAGAATACCAGCAGAACGTTTGTCTAATATTGTCCATTTCCTTCGAAAAAGTGGCCTCCGTCGAGCTCTCGCCTGGGCTTCTTCTTTGACTGCCATGGTTTTCTGATCATTGTTTTGATCTTCCAGCTCTTTTCTTGTTGTCTCCATTTGGGGAGAAAGAGACATAGAAGCAAAAGAGCAATGAATCAGAAAGAATGGGTGTTTTGAAAGTGCCACTGCCTTTGTTCAAGCATTGTTTAGATACTATTTATAGTAGATGGGCTTCCATTCTTTCAAGATAATATTGATAAATTATTTCAAAAATTAAGACTTTGTTCCATAACATTTGGTTTTTTGTTTTTGTTTTTTGAAATTTAAACTTATTTTTACTCAAATTTTTTATTTTTTATGATGTTTCATCTTTCTTATAATATATCTCTTTTTCCTTAATAAAGTATGTGAATACTAATTAAATTTCAAAAACGAAAGTTACTTTTTATTTCAAATTTTGATTTGGTTTTTCAAAATGTGTGTAAGATATAGTTATGCAAATAAGAAAAAGTGTTACCGTCTTAAATTTCAAAAATTAAAAATTAAAAATAAAAAAAAATAGTTATTTAAATAGTTTGTTTATTATCATTTTAAAAATTATTATATGTCTAATCATCATAAAAGTGGTAAGTCAAATATAGTAACAATATATAAAAGTAACAAGGCATAAAAGATAATAAAAACACTAGTTCAACCACATAATCTCAATAATTATGAGGTTATGAATTTAAAAGACAAATGACTAAGGTGGAAGGTCAATAGAGTGCAATTTTTTTAATAATATTTAAATTAACTAAAAGAAACATGTTACATAAATTTTAGTTATATTAAGTTAATGTATAAATTAGATGAATAAGTCATAAAGATATTTAAGATATTTTCAAAAGTGAACCCTATAAAATAAGCATAGTTATCTAAATATTATGAATGTCCATAAAAATATTCATACAAAACAGATGTTAGACATCTTTAATTATGGGCATTGTTATTCCAGGTATGTTCAAGGATTCGAATTTATCTCGGCTGCTTCTTGTGTTCTAAATTCAAAATTTTCAAAAATTATAATGTATCTCTCTAAACTGCCTTAATTTTCTATAGCTTTGTACTCTCGCCTCTCTTGATGGCCCTTCGTTTTGGGCATATTCTTTATGCTTTTTATACAAGTATTTTTTCAAAAAAAAAAAAAATTCAAATTATATAGATTACCAAAAAATAAATAACCCCATGGTTATGTTCTTCTACTATAGTCCTCAATTGAAAGACTTCCATCGACTTTTTAAATTTAAATTATATGTAACATACATTTAAGTCCCTGTGAAATGTATGTATGTTACATATAATTTTAAAAAAAGAGTACCTATGAAATGTTTTTATGAAAAAATATGTTTAACAAAACATAAATATTAGTGATTTTTTTTTTTTTGGTAAAAACAGACATCATAACAAATAAGATTTAGGTAAAATTAATATCTATAATTTTATTTAGTATAAATGGAGGAGGTGGACAACAAACTCAAGGTATCATTACTCTTAAATAAATGAAAAATAAATATCAATTTTATAGATCAAACCTATAATCATGGTGTTGATCTAGTATACAACCAAATAATGAAACTATTACGCCACTAATTCTTTCGATATTAATATATATTTAAATTTAATTTAAAAAATTATAAATAAAAAATCAAATAATTATCGAATAAGACAAAATAACTCTTCAATAAACACAATTACCATTGTTTTTTAAATATGAAAAATGCGGCCAACAAAATTATAGTTTAATTGTTATAAATATGATTATAAATTTGAATTTTCTACCGTAATATGAAAGAATTTCCATTGTTAAGCACGAAAAATAAAATATGAAAGAATTTCTTTTTCATACAAATTTTGAACAAACAAAACGATCCCATTTTGCCAAAATGAACTTGGTTACGTGATAATTGGCAAAATTTGAATCTTCCTTCCTAATATTGTTCATTAAACTAAATTAAAAAAAAAAAAAAAACTATTCAACACAAAGATGTCAAAATGAATAATTTATAATAATAAAGTGAAAAAATATTCTTCATTATTAATGTGTTGATCATCTCAACTATTCCCGCCTAACATTAGGCTAGATGGATCTTTTCCCAAAAAGATGATAGATGGATTTCCTTATACATCTTCCATATCTCTTGTTTGAAAATAATTTATAGACGATCGAATTTTTATGTCTCATTTCAATAATATATTTGTTTTAGTTCGACCATAATAATTGGGGAAGAAAATTCAACATATCACCTTTTAATTATACGTGATAAAAAAAAAGTAATATCGAGTGACACTATTTATAACATGGTAATCACTTAGTTATGCATTCGAAAGCCAAATACGACTGTCACTCCAAAAAAGATGGGGTCTCGTTAAGTGGACATGGCAACCTCCAGGATACTAATATTGCTTTGTTCAATACGTGGACATGACGTTATATGAAAGAAGATAACTGCCTCTAGAAAAATCTTATAAACGCTATATACTCTCAAATTATTCCTGGATCTATTCCCACTCAAAACCGTTCGGGTAGTAGCCGTGCTCCTTGGCGATCCATTATTTAGGCTAGCGAAGGATTCCATAATCAGATGATATGGAAAGTTGGAAATGGTAAAAATATCCTTTTCTGGTTCCACCCCTAGACACCTTTTGGACCTCTCTATTCTGCTCAGCTGGGGCTTTTTGCTCTATCTTCTTATCGTTTTATTGCCGGTGTGGATGCTTGGGACCTTCTGAACGAGCAATGGAATATCTATCCTAGGAGGCCTTTGTTTGGGCATGAATTGGCTCATCTGATTGATATTTTGACAGAGTGGACTAAGGCCGGATGAAACGAAGGGATCTGATTACCCATACTAGATTCTTGAGAACTCGGGGCAATTCTCTGTTAAATCTATAAAATTTACTTTGGATACTGAAAGCCCGATTCCAGGGATTATCCCTTCAACATCTATGGGAGTTATACATCCCAAAAAAATGCAAGATTCATATATGGGCCCTCTATTTTGGCGGTCTAAATATAGGGGATGTGCTATAGAAAAGAAATCTTCAAATGTGCTTGCTTCCTACTTAATGCCCTCTTTGCAAGAATCAATGAATCTCAACATCACATTTTTTGGGACTGTCCTTTCAGTACCTCTCTATGGAGGAATATACACTTTCACTTTGGTTGATTTTGGCACCAGCCCCACCACAAAAAAGATTATTAATACAGCCTTGTCCATCTATCTCAAAAATAGTTGACTAATTTCTTTGGGGCGTACTTATGGAACATCTGGTTGAAAAGGAATGCTCGTATCTTCACAAAGGCCTTGCTTTGGGAAGATATTATTACTATTGTTGCATTATGGTGTAAAAGATCTCTATATTTTACTAATTATGATGCTCCTACAATTTCTCTCAATTGGAGATCCTTTTTCTCTTTTCCATTTGCCTTGTAGTATGCTTCTTGCATACATGTTTTGTTCAATATATACGTATCTTTTTCTCAAAAAAAAAAAAAAAAAAAAAAAAAAAAAAATTAAGAAAAATAAAACTCTTTGTTCGCCATTTCAATAATATTTTTAAAGGGTCGTTTACTTTTTGGTAATCTAGATAACTCAAATTGTTGCATATCTAGAATCATAGATACCGAAATGACAGATGTTCAACATTCTTATATAGTCATGTTTTGTCGAAATATTTTTACAGGTTTCTGAAAATATTATGATAATTGTGTTTATTTCATAGGTTTCGTTCATGGAGAAATGTCTTAAATACCCTCAAAACTTGATTTATATAATTAAAAATTTATAACATATTATTTTTATTAATTTAGATATTATATTTTAAAATAACTTACCTAGTAAGAGAAACTAAAATAAATTCATAAGTTGAAAGTGGTAAAATTCGCTAAATATAGACACTAGAAAGTGTCAGACAATTACATTTGAAAATTATATAAAAAAAAATCAATGTACTTTAAATTTTTTATTGACAATAATTAAAATATTATTCAATTTAATCAAAATTATTTTAAAATAAAATGTAAAATATAAATATAATTAATTATGTATATTTAATTGTTAATACATACATAATAATCATATACTAAAAAAATTTATTATTTTGTTTTAAGCTGCACACTACACCCAAAATATGTGGGAAAAAATTGATAAAAATATAAAATATAAAAAATTGTGAGGGTAAATATGTCCTTCAAAGATGACCTATACATGGACATCCTAAAAATCCATATTGGAGGACATAAATGACTTTTAAATGGGCATACTCATATGCCTCAACTTTTTTTATTACTGCAAAATATAGTTTAATTCAGATGCACATTACATGTAAATCTTGAATTACCATGGGTGAACGCCCTAACAAAATTCAAAAGTGTTCTTAAAAATGTTAAACTTATATTTTTACTTTAAGTTTAAAATAAAAAACAATAAAGTGTTATTGCTTTCACCAAATGAGTCAGTAGCGCAATAATTTTATTGTTTGGTTGTAAACCAGTTCAATACCAGCATTACAAGTTCGATCTCGAGAATCGGTATTTGTCTCCCTCCTGAATATGTACTCAGAAAAAAAAATTGTTTGCTTTCCGAAAATATTTAATCATATATTATTTAATAACATTTCTTTTTAATAATATTGTGCGAGTTTCTTTTTTTTTTTTTTTTTAATTCAACAACGCTCGAACATGTAACCAATTGCTTATTATGTAAAATACAATTATCACTAAGGTACTACTCTTTTTTACCCGAGCAAGTTAATCGTGTATGGATACTGATAATAAATTTTGCTTATTTTTTCTTCTTTTAACATAACATGTAATTTTTAAGAATTTGCCAAATGCTTAAAATTGGTAAGTTTAGTATTTAAATATTATTAAGTGTTCTATGGGATTTGTTAGACTTTTTTTCGAATTTGTTATCAGATTTGGTAGGATTTTATATTTTGTGTAATCTAATAGATAATTAAAAGGTTTAGACACTTTATTTCCCAGATAAAAAATTCGGGATGGGAGCGGTCATTCGAAACGAGAAAGGCGAAGTTATGGCCTTCATAGCTAAGAAACTTAAATCGCTGTTAGACGTGGATATTGGAAAGGCAATGGCAATTCGAGAAGCTGTCATTTGGGCATTAGAGATGGGTTTCCAAAACCTTATTGTTGAAGCGGATGCAGCCACAGTGATTCAAAGGATTAAACGCATGGAATACGATAATTCTAATATGGGGTTGGTACTTTTTGACATTAAAATCTTTTGGTTCACTTCGACGCAATATCCTTCAGTTGGTGTGATCGCAAAGCAAATTGTCTGGCGCATGGATTGGCTCAAGAAGCTAATCGACGTGAGGATAATGGAGTCTGGATTGAAGAACTTCCTCTGGAAGTGTAGGAGATTCAAGATAGGGACCTGCCAAATTTAAACTGATATTTTTTCTATTTCCTAGTTGCTATTGTTTTGCTTTACCGTAAAAAAAAAAGGTTTAGACATTTTTCAAAGTTTATCATCATCTTAGAGTTTCTCTAAATTAGAGATAGTCGTTATGCGACTGATGTAGCATAATTCATTTTGGCCTCACGATATGTGTTGTCATTATGAATTACTCGACGGTTCATGAAATTTGCTTCGTTTGTGTGGTGCAAGTGTCTTTTAGCATCGTGTTTGTGATACGTTTTGTTTTGACAACAGTTCGTAGTGTGGCACTCGTGTGTGTAAAGGTGGCCCATTGGGCCCATATATGGTTACGACCGTTAGGGTTGTTAGCATTAGTTTGTTGACTGTTATAAGTAAACTCTTATAAAGTTATTTCATTTTATTATCTTTTAGCTACTCTATAAATGTGCGACTTAAGATCACTTCATCAATAGCAATAAATTCTTTTCTTATGATCAATATCCCCTCTCTCTCTCTCTCTCTTCCACCTTTCATTGTGCATCTTAGCATGGTATCAGAGTTTACAGCTTAACACCTATAGAAGTTCTTCTTCGCTAGGGTGTAACAATTTGATAATCCATCCTGGCCACCATCTCTCAATCTTCAAATTGATAGAGACAAATTTTCTTATATGGAAGCTGCAGATTATAAATATTATATATAGACATTCTTTAGAAGATCACATTCTTAGCAAGAATAAACTAGAAAAGACAATTCAAAAATTAGTAGAAATCAGTGAAGCTACGTTGGCAACTATGAATGAAAATTTGGTGCGCACCATTGATAATCCCGAATATGCAACATGGATGAGGCAAGATAGGTTACTGCACTCTTGGCTTATTGGGGCAATGAATGAAGAAATAGTTTCACAAATGATAGATTGTGTCACTGCCAGAGATATATGGGTTACACTGGAGCAAACTTATTGCACATCGAACACTGCCAAAGTTATGCAACTAAAGAGTCAATTGCAAAATCTGAAAAAGGGAGGTGAGTCAATTCAAGATTATCTTGCGAAAATTAAAAGAATTGTTTCCGCACTTAAAGAAATTGGGTGCAGTGTATTGCTTCAAGAACATACAATATATTTTCTTACTGGATTAGGTAAAAAATATGACCCGATTTTCTCTGTTATCTCCACCAAGTAGCCTCTAAAGAAGTGTACTCATTGCTAATAACTCACGAAGCTCGTCTAGAGAATAATAGTGTTGTTAACAATGATGTCACCTTGCATACGGCTAATCTTGTATCCTGCAACCCTGAAAAGAAATTTGCAGCCTCAAGTTCGAATTCTAAGCCTCCTAGCTCACAGTGGAATGGCCAATGGAATGGTAATGGTGGAAACAGAGGTGGGCGAAATAGGGGTAGAGGCAGAGGCGGTGGTAGATCTTCGTGGAACAATGAGAAGCCTCCTTGCCAAATCTGCCAAAAATATGGGCATTTTGCCCTTAAGTGTTACACATTATACAATCCTAGCTTTCAACGTAACTATGGTGGACAACAGATACTAAATCGATATCAAGGGGGCAACGTTCGTCCAATGGATATAACAATCAGCATAATGCCTCAACATACCAAGCGAATATGACCTAGTCTTCTAATCATAATACAGATCTGAATGGCTGGTATCTAGATTTAACAAATGATTTGGCTAATCTTTATGTGAGTAACACCTACACGGGCAATGAACAGATGCATATAGGAAACGGAACAGGTCTGAAAATATGACACACTAGTCAATCTTTTTTTATTCCTTCTGATATGTCTATCCCTGAGTTTAAAATGAGTCATGTTTTCTCTGTAAATAAACTACTCTATGTACCTTCTATAACAAAAAATTTAGTAAGTAAGTTTGTTAGGGACAATAAATGTTTCTTTGAATTTCACCCAAGTATTTATTTTGTTAATTCTCAGGAAACTGGGAGAGTTTTACTTCAAGGACATCTCCATGAAGGGTTATATCGATTTTCTTTGCTTCCAGCTAACTCCTCCTCTACAAATTCAACTTCAACTCCATTAGTCAAGGGCACCTCTGATGCTTTTCTTGTATCTAAGCCAAATAAGGCTAAATCTACTACTTATGATCTTTGGCATAGTCGTTTAGGACATGCCTCTAGTATTGTTGTTTTCAAAGTTCTGTCTACTTATAATATTCATTCTTCAAGTAATAAAAAAATCATTGTTTGCAATTCATGTGCTATTGGAAAAATTTTCAAACTCCTTTTTTCTCCCTCTACTACTATATATACAGAGCCTTTACAGGTCACAGTATCTGTTCTTTAGGGTATTTCTAGTCAAGTGTCTACAAATGGGTCCAAATACTACATTAGCTTAATTGACATGTACTCTAGACATACATGGATTTACTTTTTTAAAGCTAAATCTAAGGCCTTAAACACATTCATAGCCTTTAAAACCATGGTTGAAAATTAACTAAACCCCAAGATTAAAGTTCTTCAAATAGATGGGAGAGGGGAATTCAAAGCATTTTCTCCATTTGATGTGGTATACTACATAGGTTTCATGTCCACGCACATTTGAGCAAAATGGTGTTGTTGAACGAAAACACCAACATATTGTAGCATGGGCCTCACCCTTCTTACTCATGCTTCATTACCTTTAAAATATTAGGATGGTGCATTCTCCACATCTATGTTCCTTATAAACCGACTGTCATTTCTCCTTCTTCATGAGACATGTCTCTTGAAGTTACTATTTCAAACAAAACCAAACTACTTGGACTTTAAAGTCTTTGGTTGTCTGTGTTTCCCATATCTTTGACCACAAACGAAACTTCAACCTACATCTTATCCCTACACATTCCTAGGATATAGTAACATTCACAAAGGATACAAATGTCTTGACAAAAATGGCAGGTTATTTGTGTCCAGACATGTTGTATTTGATGAAAATACATTCCCTTTTACGACCAAATAGCTAGCCTCTACATCAACATGTTCTTTTTCTCATACTTTACATACTCTTCCCTTATGACATACAATCCCTTCTTCTTATACTTTGACTGCACCTCACACACAACCTTTACTACCATCAAGCAATGCTCAATTACCACCCTTGTTACCAACTCCATTAGTGTCTCCTACAGTAGCTCCTATTCAAAACACCCAGTCCAGTGCTTCAGTCTCTATCATCCCTATTTCTAGTCCACCTATCTCTAACAATACCACCGTCACTCAAGTGTCTATTTCTCCACTTACTCCACTTCCTAATGCATATGTTGTACAAAATAACCATGGCATGATAACTAGAGGAAAGAATGGCATTAACAAAGCCAAAGTCTTCTTGGCTGAGATTGGATAACATGAACCAACTAATGTTAAACAAGCTTTGAAACATCCAAAATGGAGAGCTGCTATGGAGAAAGAATGTCAAGCTCTAATAAAGAACAACACTTGGGAGCTAGTTCCAACTCCTTTGAGTAAAAAGCTTATTGGTTGCAAATGAGTTTTTTTAATTAAGAGAAACTCGGATGGCTCGATTACCCTTTATAAGGCTCGGTTAGCCAAAGGATCATCAAATTGCTGATATAAACTACACTAAAACCTACACTCCCGTTGTCAAACCAATTACCATAAGAGTGTTATTAACTCTTGCTCTTGCTTATGGATGGTCAATACGACAGTTAGACATAAACAATGCATTTCTACATAGTGTTTTGAGTGAAGAAGTGTATATGAAACAACCTTCAGGGTTTTTCACTCAAAACTTGAATTCTCCAATGGTATGCAGAGTCAAGAAAGCATTATACGGCCTAAAACAAGCTCCTAGAGCATGGTTTAATCGCCTAAAAACCTTTCTCCTCAACTCGAGTTTTCAAAATTCAAGGTCTGATACTTCATTGTTTTTCAAACGAACCTCTAACTGTGTATGCTATGTTCTAGTATATGTAGATGACATCGTTGTAACTGGCTCCTCTCCAAAGGTAATTGACTAGATAATCTCCTCCCTAGCACAGACATTTGCCTTGAAGGATCTAGGTCCATTATCATTCTTTCTTGGCATTGAGGTCTCACATAAGAAATATGGAGGATTATTTCTATCTCAAGAAAAATATGTTCATTATCTATTGAAGAAGTATAACATGTCCAATGCAAACCCAATGCCAACTCCAATGATAAGTTCAAGCATACTCTTGGCTTAAGGTAGTGAGCCATTTGATAAGCCTCAAATGTAAAAAGTCTTGTAGGAGTTTTATAGTATGTAACTATTACACAGCCAGAAATTGCCTATTCTGTCAATAAAGTGTGTCAGTTCATGCATTGTCCCAAGAACTCATATTGGCATAATCACTCGCAGCAAAACGTATACAAAAATACCTAAAAGGCATAATCACTCATGGCCTGGTTCTATCCAAACCTTGATCTCTTACTACTCAAGCCTTTGTGAATGCTGACTGGGCATCAAATCCGGACGACAAAAGGTCAACATTAGGCTTATGTTTATTTTTTTGGTGGGAACCTCATCACATGGGGCTCTAAAAGGCAACAAACCATCTCCAGGTCGAGTACAGAAGTTGAGTTCCACTGTCTTGCACATGTTGTCGCTAAACTAATGTGGTTACGCTCTCTATTCTCTGAGCTTCGAATTACACTTCATCAGCGACACATTTTATTGTGTGATAACTTAGGAATAGTGCATCTAAGTGCCAATCCTATTTTACACTCTCGTATTAAGCATGTGGAATTGGACATTTACTTCATTTAGTGATTCAATAGAAAATAAAGGTGTTACATCTCCCTGCTTATGCACAAATAGCTGATATACTTACCAAGCCGCTATCTGCACCATCGTTTGTGGCTCTTTGTGCTAAACTATATGTTTCACATGCTGCAACCATTGGCTTGAGGGGGGATGTAAAGGTAGCCCATTATGCCCATATATGGTTACAACTATTAGGGCAGTTAGCATTAGTTTATTGATTGTTGTAAGTAAAATGTTAAGAAGTTATTTCATTTTATTATCTTTTAGCTACTCTATAAATTCGTGGCTCAAGATCACTTCATTAATAGCAATCAATTTTTTTCTTGTGATCGATATCCTTTCTCTCTCTCCCTCTCTGTGCATCTTAGCAGTGTGTGATTGCAATAACGTATCCAACAGTGTGTGTTGTCTGTAGGAATTGTTTATAATTTGTTTGATGTAGATGTCGTAATCGACAACAAGTGTAGCATCAATGTGTGCATGTCAATAACGTTATTTCAAGTTGGTCATTTGTAATTTACATGCTTCCAACTTGGGTAAGGGTTGAAAATTATAGAAATATAATTTCTAAATTTTGCATTTAAATATTGTTAAATATACTCTAGGATTTGTTACATATTTTTTAGAATATGTGAGAAGATTCTCTATGACTTATTACATTGTCTACTATATATATATTTTTGTTAAAGGAAAAACATAAGATTTAGGTATTTCACAAACTTTATCAGGTATCAAAGTGAGTCTCTCTAAACTAGAGATGGTTCTTCTACGAATTGTGTGGTGTATATCATATAGGCTCGATGTGTTTGCTGTCCTTATGAGTAGTTCAGCGATTCATGAAATCCAGTGTCGGATCCGTATGGTGCAATTATGTGTTTGGCATTCAACATCATGTTTGTGGTATGTTCTATTCGGCTACAGGATTGACGATGTATGCTACCTTGGCAATGATGCCATTTTTCGGGCTCGATTCAAGTGAACCGGCACACATGCAACCTTGAGATAGCAAAAACTAACTTCGACAACGACCTGCTTCAACTAGTCATTACTAGACACATAAGCATACAGGTGTAAAGCATCCTATGACAACATCAATTTGAACCTTGAACTTATAGGAAGAAGGCTTGTCAAATTCATTTATTGTACCGATTTAAAATTAATTGGTTGTAGTAATTGATAATAGATTGGGTCAAACTGCAAAGAGCAAACATAAGCAAACTACCTGTTGGGAAAAACCTTCCTTAATAACAACAGGAAAAAGAAGAAAAATACTGAGAAATTAAAAGGAAACAACAAAATAAAGAACACAAGAATTTACGTGGAAAAAACTCCAAATTGGAGAAAAAACCACGGACAAAAAGAACTTTCACTGTGTGAAAAATTGCTACAATCATACAGAATTCTCTCCCCGACTCTAATTACAAAAACACTCTCTTCAAAACTTATACTACTCACACCCTTTGCCACACTCTCTACAAGAGAATACAAAAAGAATTTAACTAGAGTCAGTACACTAAGCTTAAAGTTCTTCTGACTTGAATGCTTTCAAACCAAAGCCTTATGTTTCTTTTATAGTGCTTGGAGCACACCACTATCTTGCATCTTTCCGATGTGGGACAAATTTACTTCTAATATTTTGCCAAAACCCAACAAATTCCACCTTGGCGAGATATTTTAATAATCCACATCTTCTGCTACAACATTGTCTTCTCTGACAATCATAATTCTCATACTCCACCATAAAAAGTATAACACTTGAAATTTCACATTCCAAGATTTTTTTTTCTTCGTCATATGTCGATACACTTTACTGAAATTTATGGTGCAACTTCCACCTACTTAGCTTATCTGGAAATTCTTCTGCCACCGACATAATTTCCACCACACACCTTACATAACCGCCAAGTCAATGCCCATGTGCAAACTTATGGATTCTCTAACATCACACCCTCTACCATAGCAAAACAGACATACCATGAGGATGATTTATTTCATTCTTCAGAGGAAGTCACTAGATCCCACGACGAGAGAGACCACGTCAGCATCAGAACCAAAGCCTTTTGATGAACTTGCTCTGTTAGGACAATTGTCTCTTGTGACTAGGTTGTCCACATTCCTAGCAGCCTCTCTTTTGCACAAAGTTTTTCTTCTTCTTCCAATTGCTAACTACCAGTGTTGAATCCTCTTGTGAAGTTGCTCATCACGCTTCAGCCTTCTTTCTTCTGATAGAAGTTTGCTAGTAGACTCTACAAAATTTAAAGATTCTTTTTCGTATATCAAGATTGGCTTCATATGTTCATAAGAAGGGGGAAATGACAAGATAAGCTTCAGTGCCTTATCCTTGTCCTCTATTTTCACACCAATTACCTCCATCTTAGAACACTCAGATGATCTGAGATTTTCGTACCTTCCTCCATTCGCAGCTTGTAAAATTGTTCCTTTAGGTACAACCGATTTGAAATGCTCTTTGCCTTATACATCGCTTCAAGCTTCTCCCAAAGCTCTTTGGCTGATGATATTCCATGCACATTAGCAAGAACATTCTTAGCCAAATTTAATCTGATGGCACTTGCAGCTCTCAAATCCATTGCCTCCCATTCATCATCACTCATGCTGGACATTTTAGAACCTTTGCTGGAACCACCACTGGACTCTGTTGAACCACCATCACCGCTTGATTTTTCAGAATCACCACCACTGGGTCTTCCCTTCAAAGCCTTATGTAATCCAAATTGTATCAGCACATCTTTGACTTGCACTTGCCACAAGCCAAAATTCATCATTCTATCAAATTTCTCCACGTCAAACTTCACTAAACTCATAAAGCATGTCATTTCTGCTTTAATCCTAGCAAATCTGCAATTAATGATCAACACCCAGTTGCAACTTGTTTTAAGAATTATTTTTAGATGTGGAAGTTCAGACAGAGCTGTAACCAGAGAGCATACTCAAAAAATTCAAAACCTACAAACCTAAAGCTATGATACCACTTGTTGGGAAAAACCTTCCCTAATAACAGCAAGAATAAGCAGAAAAATATTGAGAAATTAAAAGGAAAAACAAAATAAAGAACACAAGAATTTACGTGGAAAAACTCCAAATTGGAGAAAAAACCACGGACATTAAGAACTTTCACTATGTGAAAAATTGCTACAATCTCACAGAATTCTCTCCCCGACCCCAATTACAAAAATACTCTCTTCAAAACTTATACTACTCACACCCTTTGCCCCACTCTCTACAAAAGAATACAAAAGAAATTTAACTAGAGTCAGTACACTAAGCTTAAAGTACTTCTGACTAGAATGCTTTGAAACCAAAGCCTTATGCTCCTTTTATAGTGCTTGGAGCACACCACTATCTTACATCTTTCCGATGTGGGACAAATTTACTTCTAATATTTTGCCAAAACCCAACACTACCTTATCAAGTTTAAAATTTATGCCACAAACATAAGGCACGTAGTAAAAAGGGATTTGATTTGATTTCTAACTTGGGAAACAAATTGACAAAAAGTAATAAAAGAAAAGCAATAAAAAAAGTAGTGAAAGAATAGTAGAAGAATTGCCTCAGTAACGCTCGACTCTAATTAAATCTAGTTCAGTTCTAGCTTATTTTTACTGTAAAATCATTCAAAGTCACTTATTCGGTGCGAGTCTAAACAGCATATTTGGAAAAATCTTTCCTAACTATTGCAGAAATAAGTAGAAAAATAAAGAAGAAATTAAATAGAAAAACAACAAAAGAGAACACAAGAATTTACTTGAAAAAACTCTTTAAATTGAAGAAAAAAACCCAAATATAAAGAACTTCCACTATGTTAAAGATGTTTACAGTTACACATAATTTTTTTTTATCCTCAATTACATAAACACGCTCTTCAAATCTTATACTATTCACACTCTTTATCTTGTAAAAACTAAATTCGAAAAACAAAACAATAAAACACAAATTTTCAAAATACTTTAATTATTTCTCTCTAAAACCCTCTACTTTTGCTCTCTCATTTTCTCTCTACAATTCATAATGAAGGAACACTCTATTTATAGCCTATTACAAACTTGGTCTCTAAGTTCTTGCCAAAAATGCTTCCCACTAATTCTTAAATTAAGGATCCACTAATTCGTTAATTTGCTCTCTAATTAGAATCACATTAATTCCTTAAATAAAATATCTACCAATTATATTTAAAACAAAATAATAAAATTTCATTTAAGTTTATTTAACATATCTCAATCTCTCACAAAAAAAAAAACAAAAAGAATTTAACTAAAATCAAGTATTTTTAATTGGAATATTTTAAAACTAAAGTCACGTGCTCCCTTTACAACCTTTACGACAATCTTCTTTTTAACATTTTGCAAAAACAACTCAGCACAACAAACATATTTAAGTCATAAATCAACCTCAGTGAGTTGGACACATTAGTGTTTCATGCTCTTTAATTGAACTCCATTTAGCTTTGAATTAATTAGTTCTAATTTTATTAATCAGTTCAATAATTGCCTAGTCACAGGCCTCTTGTGAAAAATACATTGGAAGTGCACTCTCAAAATTATGTAAACACGACCCAACCTTTCTATTTCATATTAAAATAGTAGAATTTGACGTTAAAAAAAACCTTGAAAGATTCTATCCTTCAATCGATTAAGTATATATGCTTTTTATGGTTTGTTAAAACAAACATGTAAGCGAAATCATTGATAAATCGAGTAAAATAAACCAAACATGAATTTCAATAAACAAAAACAACTCTAAAAATCTTACAAAAATACATATAAAAAT
Organism: Sechiopsis laciniata; assembly: GCA_037833695.1. Lineage (NCBI taxonomy): Eukaryota > Viridiplantae > Streptophyta > Magnoliopsida > Cucurbitales > Cucurbitaceae > Sechiopsis > Sechiopsis laciniata. The sequence continues at coordinate 8,753 of JBBMKA010006592.1, read as the reverse complement.
CTGTGTCTAACTCGTATTGACGTATAGAAAGAATTGGTGGTCAGTCGACTTGGTTAATTAGTTGTAGTCTAATTTAACTCCTCAATCACATATTGATGTTACCCACAATCTAGACCTTGAACTCCTTTCTACTCTAAAGAAGATGAATGATTGGAGACAAGTTCTTTTAACTGGTTCAAGAAGAAAGTCGAAGAATAATAAAATGTACAAACTAGTTTATCTAATTGTTAATTAATTTTGAGATGTATTTTTTATTAGAGTACAAATTGGGAGAAGTGGAACTAATAAATTCTATATAGCGACACAACTACTCTTAAATAATATGAGAGTCAAATATCGATTTTCAGACTCAAATTCGTGGCTGTGAAATTCAAATGGATTAACACCGTATAAACGGACCGTAGTGGAGACTAGGGAGGCCATGGCTCCTCCAAAAATTTTAAGTTTATTTATATATTATATACAATTCATCAAAATTATTCAAAACTAAAGATGATTCAGTGGAACTGGCCCTCTAAGATTTCGGTTGATTTAAGACCTACTAGTGCCTTTTTTTTTTTTTTTTTTTTTCCATTTTCTCTTCCATCTATTTCTTTTCCTTCTTTTTCTTTATTTTTCTCTTCTTCTTTTTTTTTTTCTTTAATTTTCTCTTCCTTCTTTAATTAGTTTTATTTATATTTTATCTGTTTATTTAATTTTCTCTTCAATTTTCAATTCGTTTGGTAATACATCATCTTCATTTTTTGCTTTTTTTTTACTTCAAATATATTTTCCTTTCGTTTGTGTGTATATTTTTCATTTTTGTGAACACCTTTTTTCATAGCTTCCTTTTGGCTTCTTGTGTTAAATTTTTTTTGTTATTTCATTTATTTAAAATTATATAAAAAGCTACTCTTAGAAATATTTGGAACTTTTAAATATAAATTATAAACTATATTTTGTTATAAATTATATTAACAAAATATTTAGAATTTAAAAATATTATAAATATCATGGTTTAAATCTCTCTCAAACTCATTTATAATGTGAATTTTCTTTTAGAGAATCTCGCAAGATTGCAATAGAAGAGTTTTTCAAGGTAATTTTTTTTTTGAAGACATGAAGATAAATTTTTTTAACTACAACTATTTTTTATGAAGTTATTATTAATGTGTTTGTATATTGTATAAAACACTTCTCTCTTTTTTGTTGACTATAGTACTTATGTTTCTCTAATATTTAATCAAAAAGTTTTTATTTTTATTTTTATTTTTTTTAATCGTTAGAGCTGGTGCGACGTTGGCTTGGTCGTGGATCCGCCCATGAGACTATATATAATATTCTTAAAAGTACAGCTTCTTTTGGCTTTAAAATTCATATATAAATACACCTCTGATTATAATCTCAAAACACACAACAATTGAGTATAACTCAGATTTGTTGATAGAGCTAGACTCACAATCGTATGGTACAAACAGAACAATTTCATTTTTTTACGTCTCATTTATAACCAAAAAGTCATTAAATAATTTATGACTATGTAGCAAGGAAAAAAATTTGACTGGTCGACCACATTAATGCCAACCATTTTATGAAAAAGTCAATAAAATATTTTTTTATTACTGTCTATCTCTCGCAGGCCGGTTGAATATATACAATAAATTGACAATTTGACTTTATTTCATTTAAATCTCCCATCGCCCTACCATACCCATCATTATCAATTGTCCTACTTATAGCCGCGAACATATTATTCTTAAAGAAACAATAGATTTTTTATTGCTCGCCCCATCCAAAAAAATGAATAAATAAAAAGGAAAAACAAATATTTATTCTATGGATCAAATCTGTGATGATGATGATGGATTTTCACTAAACAATGAAATCGTGTGACCACCGACCTTTCGATAGGAAATTTAATGGAATAGTAATTGATATGTATTTTGATAGAGTTAGTTTGAATTTTTAATTTCAAACATTTTTTTAAAAGATTGAAATAAACTTTACCTTTTTTTTTTTTTTTTTTTTTGAGTACAAACAAACTTTACCTATTGAAGGAACCCAAGTAATGCCTATCGTAATTTATTATTTATACCATATTTATTTAGATCCCTACTACTTTTGCAAAAATGTATGGGTCAATGAAGAAAAAGAAATTATATAAAAACTATAGTTTAAAAATGTTGAAAGTTAATATGGTTGTGGATCTTATTTAAAAATGTAAGAAGACGACTTACATATATATATATATATATATAAAAGATAAATGAATTTGTTCATAAATTGTCAATTGAATTTGGTATGAAAGTTTTCTTTCAAAAGAAAAAAAAGAAAAATTTAATAAAGTTTATAATATCTAATGTAGTATTAGAGATAATAAACCTAAATGAATATCCAATGTAATTATAAAAATAAAAATAAAAAATCTAAGAATAATATTCAGAGAAACATTAAATATACACTAATGTCGCCGAGCTTGGTTGTCATATAGTATCTAATAAACCTATATCATATTCACAATTTAATTTGGGACAAAATAAGGAGACTATGGGACTCTGCAGCAGTACTTAAAACCCAAGCAGCTCTGAAATTATGGGCTTTAATTTTTTTTTTTTATTGATCTCAATTTATTTGACAGATTGGAGACTTGTGTGTTATTTAATGCTCTATTATTTTGCTTTTAGCTTCTTCCCCCTGCTCTCTATTAGGGGTGTATATAGAATGAATCTGATCGAATGAAATGAATTTTTCTTTTATCGATTAAAAATTTTAGATTGATATATCTATCAATTTTAAGTAATCCAAACTCAACCCAATCGAAAGCATATATAGAATCAAATTGTTATTTATAGTTTTTAATAAAAATATAGAAATCAAATAATAAATTTCATTAACATTGACTTTCAATTTATATTATAAATATATATATATATATATATTCTAAAAGACTTTAAAATTACTGAATAAATCAGTGACATATTTGGCGTTAACATTCGCGGATCTGTATGGAGAGTAGGAGTAAATTCCGACATTTTCTCAAGTAAATAACACGCACAATGGTAATTAGCCCTCTAAAGTTCTGGTAGGCCCACGTTTGATCCCCAGAGTTGCCCTTTAGTTTTATCTTTTCTTATGTTTATTTTTTGGTTTTTATATATATATAGAGAGAGAAAAAGTATATTTATTTATTTATATAGTTTCTTTTTAGAACGTTATTTATACCGTTTTTATACATAAATTCATTCTATTAAACTTTATTATATTTATTGATTCAAAATATATAGAAACTCTTCTTAAATATATTTATTCAACATTGTTTTTATATATAATTTTTACCAAACTTATATGAAGATATTGACCATGATCAAAAGGTATAAATGTTATCAAATTTGTTTTACTATTTTATTAATTTTAAGAGAATTTACATAGTGTAATCTCATAAAATTTATTATAAAATAAGTTCAAATACCTAAAAACTTAAATGTGTAAGCATAAATCCAATTATATATTTCGTCTAAATTTTAGGGGTGTTGCCCCCAAACCTCCGTCATGGGCCTCGCTCTTAAGACAAATTCGCTGACCAGTCAGTAAAACTCTTGACTAAATAATTGTGGAGCATCAAATTTATCTCAACAAAATATAATTTTTACCCCACCCTAAACACGAATTGCTCTGGTAATAGTCTAATAATCAATATTTTTTTAAATGTAAAATATTAAAATTGATTTATTGAAACTTGAACGGAAGATCTACTAAAATGGGTGCTCTAATTCAAATGATTGTGAAATCGGTTTATTACTCTTTAAAATTAGATATATTAATCATTAACTATTTTACAAAAAAAAAAAGAAAAAAAAAAAAGAGAGAGTGGGAGAGAGAAATGTGATTACATATAAATTTCAAGTTTAAACTCTTAAGTGTAGAAAAGGTTTGAGTTTAGAATCAATCATTTTTATAGATAGAATTTGATTTCTACCGTTGGGAGGAAATTAGATTCTAGTCTCAACAGTTTTTCTCTCATTCAAGTAATTAATATAATATATAGATAAATTGGTTTGTCGAAAACATGAATTTAGTTTATCAATTAACACAAAATTGGGAATATAAAGACTCGAAAAATCCACCAAGACTTTAAAGTAATTACCACACACATTGAATACACTGCTCAAATAAAATTAAATGAAGTTAAATTTATGAAATTAACTCCAAATTTCATTAATTATAATTAATTAGTTTGATAATATTATCATGAATACAAAACATAATTTGAATTAAGAGAAACTTACGAGATTAGTTAAATTCAAAATATAATTATAAATATGGTCACTTTTAAAACAATTTAGTAATCATAATCATAGGTATTAATAATAATACGGTATTAATATACAATAATGTATTAATAACATATAATATTGTATTATTATATAATAATGTATTAATAGTACGTAATATTATATTAATAATAAATATATTGTATTAATGAGTATTAATAATACAATATTAAACCGTATCTATAACTATGGATACAAATATTTTCAAATTTGACTACATTTATAATTATTTTGTTAAAATAGGTCATCCATTACAATTTTCCTTGAATTAATTGAAGTGTAGAAAATATTTACGGTTTTCCTAAGTCTAGTGCGGAATAAAATGACTCAAGACTGTGTCCATGATCTCTTCAGTTCTCTCAGTCAACCACCATGACATGCTCCAATACGTGAAAAATGTTAAATAATAAAGGGGGAGATATCGAAATATACCTAGTAAAGATCCCCTCTAAAAGGTATTTACGTTAGCAATCATACATAACTTGAAATATTCAAATACAAGCATAGATAATATCGCTTAAATCCAAAGTAGGCTCAATGACCTTAACATTGACATCTCTTAAGTCCAAAAAGGTTTTTTGGTCTTAGCCATATGCCTCAACACTAACTTCACAAGTTAGAAACTAACACAATTCCAACATCCCTGAAATTCAACTAGGCTCATCGACTTTAACTTCAAATATCTGACAACCACCACCACTTCCCCAGTAAAATCACATTCCAACTTACACCATAATCATAATTAATTTGAGTAAGACACTTAGGGTGTGTTTGTTTTTGGTAGAAATGAGTGGAGTGGAAGAGAATGAAGTGGTTAATAGTAGTTTAAAGTGGTTAACTACTTGTTTGGAATTGAGGTTAATAATAGTGAAGTAACCATCTACTTGTTTGGATTTGGGGTTTATAGTGGTTGAGTGATAAATTTGATATGAAGTTTAATAAGATTTAATGTGAGATTTGATAGAAGAGTTGAAAGTAGTTAACCGTGATTGTTTACTACAAAAAACAAACAATGGGTTTTTGAGGAGTGGTTATTAACCACTCCTCATGTCCAAAAAACAAACATACCCTGAAGATATAGTCACCATTACAAAACATGACCTACCTCTATTTAAAGATCCGACCTAGACTAGGATCTCAACCTACGTCCTTACCCTAAATGCATGGTCATAAAACAATAAATGACAAGGCATGCCTGAATAAATTATTCTTTTAATTGAAATGTAATCAGAGGTAAAAATTCCAGAAAAAATCAAACGATGTAGGGTATCCTAAAGAAATCATTAAAAACATATAAAATTCAGAAAGAGTAACATGCCTCAAACTCAATTCATGTAGAAAGGAAATATTAAAATAAAATATGACTCTATAATGAAAGGGCAACATCTCATGGTCTACTCAGCTCCAATCAACCATTATGTTACAACTCATGAGTACCGACGGAAGCCCATAGAAGAAAATGGTGAGTTCTTAACTCAATAAGGATCCCGACATGGGATCAGTAAGCACATTTATAAGAGCAACATTTTACATTTATCAACAAGTAGTCAACACTATATCATTAACCTTGGTAAAACATGGGAGAAACTTCAGCTGGCCTGAGTAACATACCTAAGCATGTTTACCTACCAGAGCACAACATAACTGTATCCATAGGTAACATGCTCAAATATGTTTACCTACCAGAGTACAACCACGACATCCCTGGTAACATGCACAAGTATACTTACCTACCAAAGTTCATTATAAGGATACCTCTAGGTAACACTTACATATATGCTTACCTACCAAGTTAAATAACAACAACACACTTCTATCTATACTAATCTCAAACAATAATCAATAATACCCATGTGTAACATCTATAAATTCTTACCTAACAAGGGCTCACATGCATACAATATTCTCATCCTAATTCAAAAGAAGATAACAAACAATCAATAGCATATGCAACCATAAGAGATTTATACAAGTAACAAGGCTCTTCGTTGATAGATAAACCTATCACATGCTACTACAGTTCACAAGCACTCGAATAGGATGAACAATTCCCTTACTTTGGCCGAAATCTAAAAGTTCTACATAAATTCCCAAGCTACAACAAAATTGAGCCCTAAACAGACAATCTAGTCAAAACTAACACCTTAAACCATAAAAAACGGAATCTGAACATTGAACTTGCCAAAATACCTCAAAACGCCGAAATCAGACCTTGTCCCCTCACTAGCAGCTACGAGCGCCTCACAAAAATAGATTACGACCTTTCAAAATAAATACTCACGGCAGACTCTAATCCAGCGACAAGTGAGAGTTTTACTTGAATCGAGGGGTGATTTACTAATAGACTTCACAGTGGTGCAAGTAAAATAGTGCGCGGTGGATTCACAAAATACGGTGGAGGAATTAAAATCATGTTATTGGAGAATTTTAAATTGGAAAGAAAATTGGGGCGGTGGGTGGTGTTTTTTAAGGAAAGAAATTATGATAAAGGGGCAGACTCCAGGAAGTGAAATTCACTTTC